>JAODAL010015076.1:0-85158 GCA_025379985.1 Phyllomedusa bahiana
TAAAAAAAAAGAAAAAAACTGAAAATGTTCTTTTTAAAAAGTAGGGGGGAAAGGTATTGTAGAGGGCAATGTGGAGAAAGCAAACCTATTAAATATTTTTTTCTTATTTATTTCTTAAGAAAAATGGAGTATCTCACTGAAAATAAAATGTATTATTCCATCCCAGCATGGGTTTATGAAGGATCGGTCCTGTCAAACTAATCTCATCAGCTTTTCTGAGGAGGTTAGCTCTAGACTGGATCAGAGTGAGGCATTGGATGTTATTTGTCTAGATTTTGCTAAAGCAGTTGATACTGTGCCACATAAATGGTTGGTAAGTAAAATGAGAATGTTTGGACTGGGGGAAAATGCTTGCAAGTCGGTAGGTAACTGGCTTGGACTGGATTCCTGATATTAGTGGGGTACCACAGGGGTCAGTATTGGGTCCTATTCTCTTTAATATTTTCATTAATGATCTTACGCATGGTTTGCATAGTAGAATATAGATCTTTGCAGCTGATACTAAACTCTGTAAAGTAATCAACACAATAGAAGATAATGTTTTACTTCAAAGGCATCTGGATAAGTTGGAGGCCTCTACAGAGAAACTGCAGATGAGGTTTAATATGGATAAATGCACATGGGAAGGAAAAATTAATTCCATAATTACTTGTTAAATGAAAAATGCTGGATAAAAGTGACTGGAGAAGGACTTGGGAATCCTAGTGGACAGTAAACCTAACTGTAGCAGCCAGTGTAGGCAGCAGCTGCCAAGGCAAATAGGATCAAGGGGCATAGATGTCCATGATGAGATCATTATTCTTCCATTATAAAAGTCACTGGTTAGACCACACATGGAATATTTTGGACAGTTTTGGGCAACGGTGCACAAGAAAGACATTGTCGAACTTGAACAATTTTAAAGACCAGCACAGAAAATATTAAAAGGACTGGGTGGACTGTAATACCCAGAAAGATTAGCAAGATTGGGGTTATTTAGTTTAGAGAAAAGGCGGCTTTGAGTTGACATAATACATATGTTTAAATATATCAAAAATCAAAATAAAGATCTCTTCCATGATTTATTTATACCCATGATTGTATCTAGAACAAGTGGGCATCCACTACATCTTGAAAAAAGAACATTTCTACATAAACATAGAAAGGGATTCTTTACTGTAAGAGCAGTGAGACTGTGGAACTCTCTGCCAGAGGAACTTGTCATGGTGAATTCACTAACAGAGTTCAAAAAGGGTTTGGATGCATTTCTTGAGTGCAATAATATAACAAGTTATTTGGGATTTTGCCTCTGTATCAACACTATAGCACAATAGGCTGAACTGAATGAACATCTGTCTTTTTTGGGCCTAAGGCTATGTTCACATGGCGTAATTGTGGCGCATACAGTACGGCCGCAATTACGTAAGGTGCTTTGGGAGTCGTACTGATACGCGCGTACTCCCGTGGCGCGGGGGGCGGCAGCACGCCAGCCACATTGACAGTCGTTGCTCGCGGCACGTATTCGACGCAAGTAATTGACATGTCACTTATCTCCGTGCGCGTACAATACGATCATATTGTATGATCAGGGAGAGGAGGCGTAAATCATAGTTCTCTATGAGAACTATGGATTACCGTAATTTCGGCGCACATCTCACCCGTATTACAGCGCAAATACGACGCGAAATGCGTACCGAAATTTTCCGGTGGGAACATACCCTTACACACTATGTAACTAGCTATCATATGTGTATGGGAGCCTCGCAAATAAGTATCGGGCATATTACATTTCAGTGTCAAATTCTTTTGTTCTTCTTGAAGATCTGCCGCCACCAGAGGTGTCTGGCACTGACCTATTCCCTTTCCACACTGAAAACATATGCACGCATAGAACCGTTGAGCATGCAGGTATACATGAAGGAGAACTGGCCAAACAGATTTGAATGACAGCTAGTGAAGGTATGTTGGCACCTTTAAATTTTCCCTGGGGGGGAAAAAAATTTTTTAATTGCTTTTTTAAATACATATAATTTCCCTCCAAAAAAGGAACCCTATCAGAAAGGAAAAAATGCGAAAATTTTTTTAAAAACAGGCCTGTCCAGTTTTTCGGTAGGGGGTTTCTTACTGTATCTTCAAACTTTTAAAGAAACAAAAAAACACCTACTGAAAAATGTTTATGAACGAGAAATTTTAAGCTCCCCTTTAATAAAGAAAGAAAATGTTTCTCAGGATTTTAACCAAGCATCTCCACCAAAAAGAATGAGGCTTTCCATCTTTACAAAATTTTTTTGGGGGTTTTGTCCCTTAAAAAATTTTGGGTTTGACTAGAGATATGTCTTAAATGTAACTCGGGAAAATTTCTTTTTTAAAAAACCTATTTTGTGTATGTAACTATTTTTAAAAGCAATTTTTTCAGGGAAAAAAAAGATGCAAATTAGTTTCCTCCACTAGTAAAATCCAAACACATCAACAGTTTTTGACCCTGCTTGTGCTAAACCATGGGGCAGACAACTAAAAATTTAACTCTTTTTACAGAACAGAAAATGAACAGATTAATTTGGGCCTAGTGCCAAATTTGAAAAAGGGCGGGATTTTTAAGATTTTTTAAAAAAATATTGAAATAAATTATAGAAAAAAAACAAAAACAAAACCCAAAGAAATTCAAAAAAAAAATTGTGTTTAACAAAAAAAACGTGAGTTAAAAAAAATAAGTAAATTTTTTTTTGAAAACTTTCCCTTTAAAATTTTTTCAAAAATTGTTTTTGGTCAAATTTCCCATATGGGTCCCATGGGGGGTTAATATTTGGTCTACTGTTTTGGACCCCCCCGTCACAGGGATCCCTTGGAAAAAAAAAGCTCTGACCCAATTTTTTAAAATTTTAAATTGGGGAAACCCCTGCCAAAAGGTTTTTGCTGAAGGAAAACACCTCAGGAGTGGGTCCTTGCGGGCTGAAAACCTTTTTTCCATCTGGGGATCTCCCCGGGCCATTAATAAATTTTTAAAAAAAATTAAAAAATCTCGGGAAACCCCAGTTTTTTAAAAAACCTCCCTGAAAAGGGTGTTTAATAGTTGGGGGGGCCCGTAAGAGTTTAGGGGGGCCCCATATACTGTAAAAAAAACCCCAAAAACCCCTTCACCCCCACCAATTATTTGTAATGTCTCCCCCATGTTTATAATGCTTTATTTCCTAGGAACACATGAACATTTTCTGACTGACTAGCTCATTGCTGAAACTGAGGATCCTGACCCTCTGGGAGTTCCCCCTTTTTTCCACCCCCCAACAGAAGAATCACTTTTTTGACCTACGGGCCCCCTCCTTTGGTTTCCAAGGGGTGGCCAACCACTAGCCACCCTAAAAAAGGGGCGGGGCTGCTCTACTTTTTTGGTCGCACCTAAAAAACCATGATACTTCCTCTCTAAAACCCCGGGGGGGCCCTTACACGACAATATCCGAAACCCTTTTTTTGGGGGCCTACGAAAGTCTCACACTCAGCTCATGTACTCACAGCACGTGAACACACAACGGAAAATGCAAAAACCATCTTTTTGCAAAGACCGGGTTTTATTCCATTTATGTGTGAGCTCCCCTTTGAGCTCTCCGGGTGGACCCACCCAAAGCAATTCAGAAGAACAGTAATCTTTAGGACAACTGGTAAATGTAAAAAAAAATCTTTTTTTCCAACGGGATTAGAATTTTTAAAAAGGGACAGCAACAGATTAAACCAAAAAAAGTTCACCAAAAACAAATCGAAAACCCCCAAGACACAGATTCCAAGAAACAAAACTATGCTACACCCATTCCCCCCCAACCATTTCAAAAACCAGGTTGAAGTATTGCCCTTTTCCTTTTAGGATTTACCGGGCATAGTAAACACAGATTGCTAGGGGAAAATTTTTATGCCAGGATTTTTCCTTTTTGGGGAATTTTCGCTCTATGGGGGAAAACCACTCCATAGGTTTATCTTGCCCCTAAAGGGGACCTCTGGGGAACCCACCGGGAGGATAGTCTTCTAATCTTTATCAGTTCAATACAAAATTTGGTTTTCCCTTTTTAAAATCCAGGGGAGGTCTTTTAAACCCTAGAATTTTTCAGGTAATCCCGGGGTATATCATAAGGGTACCAGGGGCAGAACTTTGGGGGCTGCCACTGATATTGGCCCCTTTTTTCCCTCTGGGGGGGTTTTAAAATTGCCCCTCTGTGGCTATATCCTGTCTAAGGCTATGTTCACATGGCGTAATTGCAGCGTGTACAGTATGCCCCCCAAATTTAAACGCCAATCCCTTGGGGAAGTCACGCTGATTGGGGGGGCTTTCCCCCCCGCGGCGCGGGGAGGTTTGGAAAGGCCCAACCACCCCCATTTACTTTCATTACCGCAATGCAAAAATTCACCGCAAGAAATTGACAGGGTCACTTTTTTCCCCTTCCCCCCCCGGGCCCCACAATATATCGAAATTGCATGCCCAGGGAGAGGGGGGCTTAATCCATAGTTCCTAAGAGAGTTTATGGAAAAAACCGAAATTTCGACCAAAAATTTAAAACCCGGGTGAACAAACCCCTAACTCCTAAAAAAAATTTTCCATTTTCCCACTCCCCCCACCCCCTTTCTCCTGCTCCCAAGAAATTATGCCTGAAAAGAGATGCCACAACACAGTATAGAGAGATCCTCATCCCACTGTGTCAGTGGCTCCTTTCCATCACCACCAATGACACATACTACAAACACAAGGAGACAAGGGACACTCAACAAATAAAAAGGTGGAAATATATGTCACAGGCTTCAGGATGGAACAAGTAAGACGTGGAGGTGCACGCTCAGCTCTCCCCATGTCAATGAGCAAAGGAGAATAAGCTAATACTAGAAACTTCCAAAAACAGTGCGAGCAATAGCTTTTCGCATGCTGAGTATGCCCAGTCCTTCTTAAAGAGGAAACCATCACCCCCCAGGGGGAAACCTCTTAAATAACAAAGGGGAAATAAAATACAATCACTTTCCCCAAAAAAAGCTTCATTAGGGAAATCCAAAAACATTTCACCTGCAACCAGTTTTTTTTAAAAAACGCTGGGCCCTTTTAAAACAGCGGGGCCAAGTCGGGGACATGACCCTTTATGGATCACTAAGTGACAGGGTGGTTTTCCCGAAACCCGGAAGATTTCAATTTTCAGGGGGGGGGCCAGGGGTCTCCCTCATGTCAACAATTTTCTCTTGGGTGCTAGTCGGGGATGTATAAAGCACTAGTAGGAAGGGATAATTTAAAAGCCCAAAAACCCTGTCACACAAAGTTTTTCAGTGTGCGGGGCCTGTTGTAATTAAGAAACAGCTTTTGTCCTCACCCCCCCTACACCCGGTGGAAAAAGGGTCAAAAAGAGAGAATTTCCAGCTACATTTAAAAAGTCTTTCTTTAGAAAGTGAAAAATAAGATTTGTTTTTCCCCCTAATAATGACATAAGCCCCCCGGGATTGCTAATGACATGTATTTGGGAAAAAAGCCCTTTGAAATTTATCTACTATTATATTTTGTGTGTTTGTGTGGAGGTGATAGGTACTCTTTAAGCTTAAAAGGATTTTGCCATGATCTAATGTTGACGTGGGATCCTCCAAAATGGTTATATTATATGTTTACATTAGATACGACCAGGAGCTGACAGGAGCTGATCTGGCTGGAGAGAAAATATCCTGTGTCTGCTGTATAGAGAATCCACTGGTTGTAATGTAATTATCTGAGTAAACATGTAGACACTCCCTGGATCCCTGCTCAGCCCTCCTACCTTCCCTCTGTATCAGTTTGTGAACAAATGAAAGAACGCTGCCTGCTCAGAGCTTATCTTCTCTCTTGAGCAGATAAGAGGGAGAAACAAAACCCGTAGAGCTTGTGCACAATACAGTTATCCTCTGTGAATTAGTCAAGACTGAATATCAGGAGCGTGCATGGGAGGTGGAGCGATGACATCACAGAGGGGGTACTTGCTTTTTTTAAACACAGAAACACAACGCCCGTTTTTTTTAAGCCTTTTCAACTCACTTCTTGGCAAAACCCCTTTAACATATGCCATATCTGTGAATAGCTGGGTAGAATTCTGATCAAATTTAAAAAGTTCCATCTTTTTACCAGTTTTGTTGGAAACCCTGTCCTAAGAGTTAAAGGGGTTTTCCATCTCAGACACTAATGGAATATTGATAGAAATACATATAAAACAGAATGGAGACTAGCACACAAGAGTGACCTACTCTATTTTTGGAACAGAGACTTTCGGGGATATATGCAGGTCTCAGAGGTAGGTGCTGCACCTGTAGGACATTTATGACCTTATCTATTGATGAGCCTGAGGTGGGAACACCCCTTTAACCAATGTTGGTTTGCAGGGATTTGGAAAAAGATTTACTGCTGAAGGTTTGAACATAGACATACAGCAGATTTGTTGAAGAGTGAAAATGAATTCCATTCATCTGAATGGGGTTTGTTTTGGCGGCACATTGCATTCTGCAGACCCCATTCAGGTGCATAGGACAGTGTGAGAAATGTCTACAAATCTCCATCATGTGAATTCATCCCAAATGAGGAGAGCTGTGTTTAAAATCTACAATCCAGAATCATCTTGCTTACTTTCCACGCACTTAAAGGCATTTATAGGAGTATCACATACTTATCACATTATGCTGCTTCTTACTGGGCCAGATAAACGTCAAATAAAACAAGGACCTTCCCAGTGACCTGCACATTTGGTTTGTGTGTCTGTGCCGTGTACAATTCTTCCATTATATATCAACTGGTATCAATAGATGGAAAAAAGGATGAAGAATTTTATAAAAATTGAGGGTGAGGAAATTTCTTTTGCAATTTCTGCCTTCCCTTTCCGTCACAGGATGCACAGTCACGGGGACAACTTTCACAGTGTCCAATCTGTCACATTTTTAGGGCTGTTTTCTCTGTGCAGGATTGTCTACTCTAAACACCATTTCAGGAGACTCAGACAATGATCAAATGTGTATGAGGAATATCCCAAGCAGCACGTGTTGGGGAAAAGAAGGACTGGGCATGTTGAATTTTAGCATGCCCAATCCTTTGATGCCACCAGAGAATTACCAGTAGCCATTTTTTTTTTACCTCTCTCCATTGATAACTCATGTACACTCAATCAAGCCCAGCTTACAAGTATATAAGGGTGTATCTAGGAGGAATAGCTGTCAAACAAGTGCTCAGCCAACATATATATATATGAAGTATGGCCATCTTTTCTGGAGCCTCAGTAGTAGCTTCAGTTACGGTGAAAAGATGTAGTGTTAAAATTAATAATTAAAAAGAAAACAAATGGCCTATTTTAAGGAACAAGTTATAAAACAACAGTCAAACATATATCAATATAATAATAAGAACATCTCTAATAAACCTCCCATGGTGTTTGAATTCCTAGCCCCAATGTCAGTCTCTTAAAAGGGTGTTCCCACGAAACAAAGTCTACGTCATAGGTCGGCTAGTTGCGAGCCGACTGTGCATGAGAATGAGGAGGGTGCAAGCGCCATAAGCCACGAGTGCCACCCTCCTTATCCTCATGCACAGTCGGCTCACAACTAGCTGAGAGCCAATCCGTGCAGTAAATTTTGGTTTATTGGAATACCCCCTTAACTTGTCCATGTTGTACATCAGAATAAATGTTGAAGATGGAGGACACAAAAAGAACATTCAGTGCTTTATTCACTCATTATTTTAATCATACAATCATTTCAGAGTTTCTATTTCTAGCACTTGGTGAGTTTCAGGGCATGGCTTGACTTCCCAGTAGATCCATAGCAGTTCTAGAATCCCTCAGAGCCCTAAGCAAAGGGGGCATGTCTTTCGGAGAGGGAACTATAGCACATATATAGTCTTTTAGTTGGTGTCTGTATAGTTGTATGGGTTATGAGGGGTTTTGCCACGATGTAATGTTGACGTGGGATCCTCCAAAATGGGTATTTAATCAATTTTCTAAATATGTGATTAAAAAAATTGCAGCCTGAGAGAGCTACAGGCTGCCTTACCTGCCCTTAGTTACTTAAAAGCTTGCATTAGATACGACCAGGCAGAGTGACAAGAGCTGCTGGCCGGGCTTGTGCAGAGCACACTTCTTATCTGATGAGAGGGAGCGTGAAGAAGCTTTCAAGGGGCTGGGGAGAAAGGTGTTGTCTTTTGTATACAGAATCCACTAGTTTTAGTGTGATTATTTGAGTGAACATTGCACACGATCCCTTATGCATGGCTCTGTGCTTTGACCAGCTCTTTCTCTCAGCTCAGCCGTGGCTTGTTTACTTTTGCTTCTTAGCAGATAAGGCACGTCCTGGC
Organism: Phyllomedusa bahiana; assembly: GCA_025379985.1. Taxonomy (NCBI): domain Eukaryota; kingdom Metazoa; phylum Chordata; class Amphibia; order Anura; family Hylidae; genus Phyllomedusa; species Phyllomedusa bahiana. The sequence goes on from JAODAL010015076.1 coordinate 8,297, forward strand.
AAAACCCCTTTAAGCAAGGGTGGTTGTGCTGTAAGAGGAAAGAGTAGGTGGATTCAAAGGATGTTACGATGTGGAGGTTGGGGTTTAGGAAGAGAGGTAACTTCCTGTCTCTCTTCCTCTTTCTCTCACCAGAAGAACTGGCCTAAAAATTTCTCTCTCACCCTCTCCTACATAAATGAATGCTCTAGAGCTTATATTTCGCTATTATCTGTACAAAGATGCCTGGGTTATTGTATCACCCCTTAATTTTGCCGCTATTCTATTCGGGAAATCACAACATTTTATTATGATTCGAGGGAGAAAACATGTAGCACTACCCTTTTTAACCCCTTAACGCCCGCCCACCGTTTTTTGACGCCCGGCGGGTGCAGGTTTTTTAAAAAATCGGCAGGGGCGTCCTTTGAAAAACCCAGGGGAAATAAGAGAGGATGCTCCAGAATTGTTAAAAATCACCCCCGGAAAAAGGTTTTACAAAACCAAAACCTGTAAAAAAAAATGGGCCACGGTTTTTTTTTTTTAAGTTTGGGGCCCCGTAAAAAAATCTGTAACGGGGGCCCCACATCTGCAAGGAGCCCCATTTAAATACTTAGGGAAAGGGGGGTTTTTTTGGACTCATAAGACAAAAACACTGGTTAATTTGGCCAACACGACTTTGGCTCTTGCTATACCCTAATAGTTTTAAAAAGTCTTGGGGCCTTTTGCTGGCATTCGGCTTGGGGGGGTATTTCGTTTTGGGCCTGTTTTGAACCTCTGATATATCAGTGGGGGGGTTTTTGAAAAAGACGACGGGTTTGGTTGGGGTTGTTTGTGTGGGGGGTTGTTTTGTTGTGGGTGTTTTAATTTTTTTTATTTTTTTAATTGGCTTTTAAAAAAATTTTTGTTTTTTTTGGGCATAGAAAATTGAAAAAGAGTGTGATTTGTTTTAACTTGGTAGCTGGCTGCTGGATTTTTTGATACTTTTAAAAGTTGGGGGAGGTTTTCTTAGGGGGTTTGGGGGTAGTTGTAGTTGTGGTGTGTGTATGTGTTGTGTGTGTGTGTGGGGTGTTGTTTTTTTTATTTTCTTTTACAGTATTTTTTTTTTTGAAGAGTGAAAAAGGAGTGTAATTAAAATAAAAGTTTGTGGGGGGCTGTTTGGGTAGGGTTTTTTATGTGTTTGGGGTTTTTGTTTAAAAATAGTTAAAAAGATAGTTAGATAGTTGAGATGGGTTAGATGGGATAGATTGATGTTGATAGATAAAATAGATAGATAAGATAGAAGAAAATTTTTAGATAAAGATAGATAAATTGCGGAGATAGGGGAATCGTTTAGAGGGGCCCAATAATTTTTTGGGTTGTTTTGATTGTTGGTGGGGTTGATTGTAGATGTTTAGTTTGTGGGATAATTTAAATTAGTTGTTGTTTTTAATTTTTGTTTGAAAGATAGATATTTTTGTTTGATGGGGAGATTGAGAGATGGATAGGGTTTTGGGTTTAATGGAAATAAAAAGATACAGTGGGGACTGAACTTTTGGGTAGAAAAGGAAAATAGTTGGGTTTAAAATAGATAGTGAGATTGAGAGATAAAGGTTTTACACGGAAAGGGCATGAAATTTTAATTTTTCCCAAAAAGGGTTTTTTGTACTTCATTTTTGGGATATTTAAATTTTCTTAGGGGTCCCAAATAGTTAAAAAGAAAAAGTTTTGTTTTGGGAAAGGGAATGGATTATTCCAGGTCATATGTAAAGGGAGTCACAATGATGAATAGCTGGGGGCCTAAAATTTTTTAAATTCGCCTGTTTGGACCCCAGCAGGGAAAAAATTTAAAAGGGAAAAAGAAAGTCAGTAGGAGAACAAAAAAGCACAAAGTTCTGTCCTCTTTTTTTTAAAACTGTTTTGTTAAATTTTAATTGTATTTTAATGTCATATAATGGGGACATAAAACTGCTCTTTATTTTAAAAAGCTTTTTTGGAAAAGTTTGGGAATTGTAGTTCTCTCCCCCATACACTCTCCCCCTGGGTGGGCACACATTAAAGATCTAAGGCATTATCACATTCACTAGTCTGGCCAGCAAATATGACCTTAACCCACTTCCTTTTGAAAAATTTTTATATCTGACAGATGGTGTAAACCTGGCGGCTTCCAGTTTTAAAATTCCCCCTTTTTTCCAAAGACCCCCCCCCCCCCCCTAAAAAAATCTTAGCGATCTTTTCTATTAATCATATAGACTGCATGGAAATAACCAGTTTCATGCACACTAGGACAAATTATTTTTTGATGATAATTTAGAAATCTATGTTGAAACTTTTTTGTGATGACCGCCAAAAGTTTCTATAAAAAATAGTTTAGTTAAGGTGAGGTATTTTCAGTGAAAAGAGGCCACATACACTGATCAGCCATAACATTAAAACTATCTACCTACTGTTATTTAGGTCTCCCTTGTAGTATCAAAACAGTTATGGTCCATCGACGGAAGGACTCTGCAAAACCAGGTGTCCTGTGGTACGGGAAACTAAACAAAGCAGAAATTCCTGTAAATTTTTGGAGGTGGGGGCCCCCCCCCAAAATAAAATTGTATTTTTTAGCCCCACCCCGGGATTTTTAAATTAAACTGACGTGTGGGGAATTTAAAGGAGAAGTCAAGTTTGGCTCCATCCATCACACACTGATGACAAACTTCATTGAAAAACCAATCCCCCTGGGGAAAAAACAGAAAATAAAATGCCGAAACCATTCCAGGCACTTTAAGGGAGGTGAGAGGCCCCCAAAATGTAAAGGTCCGACCAATTCGTTACCTTTACAAAAATTGGGTCGCTGCAAAGCGACGGGAAAGGGGTACCGGGACTGCACCAACATGCACTTTGGCATCATCGTTCTGCCTTTGGGCCGGGACCCTTTTTACGCGGGAGGGGACCAGTGGTCCTCATGGTTTTAAGTGATAAAAAGGGATAAATTCTGGGGCAAAAAGATGGGCCCCAACGATGTTTTAAAAAATTTTTAAAGGGGGAGCGAAATTTGCATCGGGCCGGGTTCATGTCCCTTTGGGCCCGGGCCCCCAAAGCATGGGGGCCTTTGAGAAAAAAAATTGTTACAAAGGGTTTCTGACATGAATTGGGGGCCTCTCAACACCCTTAAATGTGCCTGGGGGTTTGCGGCATTCATCTTCGGGTTCCAGGGGGCCCTTTTGGTTTTACAATAAAAGGCGGTCATCAGTGTGTGGATGGACCCAAAGGCGTCCACTTCTTTCCCCTTTCTGTGACTCTTCCAGTCACTCTGTATCTCTGATACAACCTGCTGATGATACTCTGTGACACTAAAAAGCCCAGGGGCCAAACTTCCGTTTGAAGAGTATCCTGCATGAAGGGGGCCCTTTCACAATGGTGGGTACTGTTTGATAAATTTTAAAGGGTGTTGTCTTGGTCTTCATAATGTCAAAATGTAAACAGCATGTGAGGAGGACTTTTTTTAAAACCCCGGGGAAAAAATTGATCCCCCAAAAATTTATTGGGTGATTCATGGATCTTTTTGGTGTTTTTGGGCCCTTTTTAGCCCCTTTGAAAGGGCCCCGGTTCAGAAGGCTTTTCAAGCCGTAATTCCCGAGTGGGTTTCGCTCGAAATTTTCCGGTTAAATTAAGGGGGGTGGGGTGGGGGCGGGGGCGGGGCTTCCCGGCCCCTTAATTTTCCATTATCCACGGCGCGAAATTGGCCTGGATAATTGCATTTTCCCTTTTTCCCCTCGGGGCCCCCGGATTCGCCCGACGGGGATGAGGGAGGGAATCCACTTTTTCCCCTATGAAAACTATGGTTTAAAACTTAATGACTGCGAGGGGATTGGCCCCGAAAACTGAAAGCAAAAAATTCCGGCGGGAGAAAGGGGGCCCCAAATTTCCGCGGGGCAAAATTTAAGCCGGGGAAAAGGGCCCCCTTAGAGTTTGGGAAATGGTGAAATCAAAAGTTTAAGAAATGTTTAATTTAGTGCATTTAAAAACATCTTTAAGATATTTATTTTCATCCGGGAAATTTCCCAAAAGGGCCAAATTTTTTTTGTGAGTAGTGGGGAATTAAATTTTAAAAAACCCAAAAAAAAAGGGAAAAACCCTGAATGGGAGAACAGGGTTTTTTTCATTCAAAGGGGTGGCCCAGCGACAGGGGCCCTGGGGTGAAGTACAGTACCCCTCCAAAAAAAAATTTTTAAAAGAGCCAAGCAAGCGGGGTCTTCTTTCAGGGGAAATTTACTAGACTAGACTAGGATAACCATGTACAAGTATGGACATGTCTACAATAAAGTGCGGGGGAGAATACAGGGTTTTCTTTTATTGGGGAAACACCGGGTTCCCAAAAGACCATTTCAATCAACTTCCCAAAGGGTTCCAGTGTCTCTTCTTCCCCTTCCCAGGTTTTTTTAAATGCCAAAGTTGGCGGGTCTTCTCAAAAAACATTTTTTGGGATGTTTAACTTTTTTAAAGGGGTTGTTCCCCAAAACATTTCCCCAGGGGCCACAGTCAGTTTTTAGAATCACCAAACTTTTAAAAAGCTCTAAAGGGGTGCCCACTTAGTTTAAATAGAAGCTTTCAATGTCTGCAACTAAAGATAAGACTTTTGCAAAAGGGGACTCGGGCCCTTGGGCAGACTGATGGTTTATGGGAACTTAGAGCCATGAGAAAATTTCAAAAGAGCGGGGAAAGGTTGGGGGGGAGACTTTTTCTTAACCAGACAAACTTGTGTGCTCTAAGAGGTGAAAAAATCTCCTTTATCTCCTCCTGAGCAAACAAAAACCAACAAAGCTATGTATTTAGAAAAAGCCTTCAATTACATGTTAAAAGCTAATCATTGTAGTGACAAAAAACCCTTTTTCTGTGTTTAATGGGAAATGTTTTCCCCAAATATGGGCCACATGTATAAAACCCGGCCCTTGGGGCTAAAGCTTTTCTTGGGTTTAAAAAAGCAACCCAAACAGAGCCCCCAAACAACCAATCAGAGCTCCCCTTTTTTATTTATATAGCGCTCTGAAAAAATGGCTTGAATTTGGGGGGGTATGGGGTCTGATTGGTTGTTATGGACAAAAAGGAAAGTCTACTTAGACCAATACAGTTTTCATACATTTCCTCCTAAGTTTTTTTTCAGAAAGCCCCATATGCTTCAACCAAAAAGCTGCTCATACACATTAGATAATAGGTATACATGAGACAGATAAACATTCATATATACAACCCTAAACACAGATATATGACATAAGTCCATTTTAGTTGAACAATGGGCCAATAAATATACTATATTGACTAAAGATGAATGTGTATTAAAAAAAATACACAAAAGTGATGTTTTTCCCAGGTAGTAGTATGATATTTAAAGGATAATAATTGATTTTTTGCCTGCAGAGAAGATGTCTAAAGGGGAGAAGTGTGATAAATCTGTATAAACATATCAATGGTCCACACAAAATATATGGTAAATAATATCCCCTCTAAAGACAAGAGTCAGTCCCGCTGCTTAAAGGGGCAAAAAGGTTTCTTATCCATAAGGTTTGAATCGTGGGAAAAGTCCCCTTTTGGTTTTTGGCTAAGCAAAAGGTGAAGGCTTTTCCCAAGGTTAGATAATTTTTTTGTAAACACAGAAAAATCCATAATTACTCTGTTTCCCCCGAAAATAAACATTGTCTAATTTTTTTAATTTTTTTTCTCCTAAAAAGAGCAAGACCCTTTTTTTAGGGAATTTTTTTTTTTTTGGAGCAAGAATTCCATTTATTGGGTTTAACAAAACATCAAAATTTTTAAGTTTCATAGTTTGGGAAGGCCCAAAAAAAAGGGAAGGGCCCTCCCAAAATTAGCCCGTTGTGCAAGGTGTTGATCCAAAGAAGGAAAAAACCCCAAGGGGGTAGAACCCCAAATGTCCCCCATTTTTGGGAAAAAAATTTCCCTTTCCCGGGCTCCCAAACTGGGCAATCGTAAAACTCCCCCGGATCTATGACCCCTCTCCCAAAACCTAGACACTATAACTTGTTTATTATTATGCCCAGAAATGCATCCCAAAAACCCTTTTTTAACTCCGTTATTGAATTTTACCATGAAAAGTTTTCCTTGGCAAAAAGAGTTCCCAGTCCCCAAAAGCTCTAACGTAAAGAATTTCCCCTTTTTATGTTTTTGTGAAACTTTCGTTCCCCAAGACGTAAAGGATGCCCCCTTGTTCTAGATACAGCCCTGGGTATAAATAAATCTTGAGAGAGATCACTATATTGTATGTATTAATATAATGTAGTGATTTCATCACAAACATCAGCACAAGCAGCCAAACTCTGAATTGCATCAAAAAAAAAGCAAATAGTTTATTTTCGGGGTTTCCAATTTTTAGGAAACAGGGGGGTTTTTGCAATGTGTAATTGTATGAATATTAGTACAGTAATTCCACTCGGGGTCAGAAGGGACATTGTCCCCTTTAACCCCCTTAAGGACCTGGCGTTTTTTTTTTGGTGACACGTTCGTTTTTCCTTCTCCCCCTTTTGGAAAGCCCTAATGTTTTATTTTTAACCTACATAGACATATGAGGGGGTTTTATTTTGGGGGGACAAAATTACTTTCTAAAGGGGTTATTCACTATACTTTTTGAATATTCTGGGAAACAGCAAAAAAAATCCAAGTGGGGCAAATTTTGAAAAAAAAATTATTTTTGCCTTGTTTCTGGGTGTTTTTCTTTTACCCGGGTTCAAACTTCTAAATATTTAAAGTTTATCTTTATTCTACAAAAGGGTTTTTACACATCCCCGGGAATATAAAAAATGTTTGGGTTTTTCCCTTATGTTTTGGTTCCGTAAAAAAAAATTTTCCAAAAAATTTTTTTATTTTTTTTAAAATTTGCCCCCACGGCGCCATTTTGTTTCGAACAATTAAATTTTTTTTACAAAAACCTTTCCGGGCATCAGTGAGGGGGAATTTTTTTAGGCTGAAGTGTACTTTTTATCGCTAGAATTTGGAATGCATGCAACTTTTTTGATCATTTTTTTTTCCATTTTTTTTTACGTAAAATGACCAAAAAACCAATTTTGGCGTTTGGAAATTTTTTTTTCTTCCCTGGTTTTTCAGCTACGGGATAAAAATTTTTTATATTTTTATAGACTGAATTTTTCGGATGCGGCGATACCAAATATGTGTTAAAATTTTTTATTTTTTTTAAAGATTTTATTTTGGGAAAAAGTTGGGAAAAAGGGGGGGGGATTTGAAAAATTTTTTAAAACTTTTTTTTTTTAAATTTTAAAAATTTATTTATTTCTTTTACTTTTAAATTTTTTGTCCCCCCATGGTGCTTACCACTAGGGGGGGCGATTTTTTTTAAAACAGCCTAAAGCAAATTCATAGGCAATTGGGATTGGGGGGTACAAAGATGGGGTTTTTCCCCACTTCCTGTCTACGGCCGGGGGTGGGGCAAACGGCAAATGTAAGTGACGGGAAACCTTTACAGGGGCCCCCCCACCGTGTCCGGTCGGGCCCCAAAGCTTTATGACCGAACGACGGGGGCGCGGGACCGATCGCCTTTCCCTTCAGAAAGTCCCCCAGCCATCTTTGCCGCGGTGTCTGATGGGGGTTTAAAAAGCGCCAGCGGGGGGAGCCACCCCCCGGCGTGCAATCCGGATGTTTTCGGCGATTAGCCGCTAAACAAACCCCGGGGGCTGTGATGGGGGTCGCGGAGCGACCCCCACCAAAAGGGCCCCCTTTGCGGCCCGGGACGTATATACGTCCAGGGTCGAAAAAAGGGGTTTTAAAGGGCAGATTGGCCAAAGAAAATAAAGGTTTTTATTGTTTTAGATCAATGAGGAAAAAGTTTTTGATTTTAAACCCCAAAAAACTAGTAAAGTGACAAAGTAAAAATAATTTTTGTAAAACTCAGGGGAAATCTAAAATTTTTAGGACAAACTTCCTACTTTTCCCAAAGTCAGCAGCAAATTCATGAAGGAAGACATGTTGTGAGTTGGGTTGGGGGTATATAAGGTTTTTTCACTGTGTGGTGAAAATGTAAATAATGGGGTTTTGGCAGCATTAAAGAATAAGCGATGTGGAAAAACAAAATAGCCCATGTGCCCTTGATGTGAGAGGGTTTACAAGTTGGGTTAAATCAGGGGTGGAAAAAATTTTTTTCTTTTTTTTTTCCACTCATCCATTTAGGGGTGTCTTTTGTTCCCAATTTATGGGTGTCGACAGTTTTTAGCTTGGAAAAATTTTACCCACATGCCTTTTGTCTGGGCAAAAGAATCCCATTTTTCACAGTAAAATTTAAATTTCCCAAAAGAAAATTTTTTAAAAACATGACTATTTTAAACATACATGATTGGTTAATTGGCGGTCCTAAGGGGACCCGTTTTAATTTGCATGTACGTATGAAGCATTAGTGATAAGGGACATTCCCCAAAATCTCCTCTATTCATCTGGGGGGAGGGAAAGGGGGCCTTGAATCTCTTGCTGTTTTGCAACAGGGGACTGCATCCTCTCAAGGAAAGCTGTGTTTAAGATATCTGAAAAAACGGCAGACAGAAACAAAATTTGAAAATCCAAAAACTAACTCAAAAGCTAAAGATATGATGATAGAACTGAAGAACTGATTTAATGTTTTTTTTTTCTTCTTTCTCTAAATCATTAAACTTGACAAGGTGAACATGGGTTTCAAAGGTGCACAAGGGTGGACTGACATACTACAGTAGAGCAAAATCAAACCCCCAAATGAACCAAAGACTAAAACCCAAAAAAGAAACCCACAGTGTATAGGCTCTGGAAACGGGCGGAGGGCACTGGACCGTGGGTAACCCAAATTGGCCCCTCCCAAAAAAAAAGCTTTAAATTTTTTTACAGTATATTGGAAATTTCACCCCCATTGGTTGGCCCAAAAATTGCATTCTCAATGAGGAAAAAGTCTGGGTCTGCTTTATTAAAAATTTTGAAAGGGGGAAAAATCTCCCTTGGAAAGAACAGAAAAAAATTGGTCATTTTGAGGATTCCCCACCCCCCTTTTAAACCTCACTGACTGTTTTGCATAAATCAAGGGCTTATGGGAAAAGAGCTAAGGAGCTCCACAGCGCACTCTATTGGATGTAGTTATCCTCAATTCACATATAGCTCGCAGGAGCCTAGTAATGTGAAAGGGATTTGAGCTAAACCAGGTAAGTTAATCTACAGACAGCTGTTTCAGGTATTTACCCCTCGTCATCGCAAAGTAGAACTTACTGGTTGGCTGGGTGAGAGGCAAGAGTGGCTTAGAAGGGGGAAATATCTCTCCTTGGGAAGAGCCAGCAATAAAATTGGTTTACTTGTCTTATATCTAATATATGGACATGGGCATTTTAGATAAAAAAAACATTAGAGAATAAACACCCTGCAACCATTGCTGGAAGAACACAAGCTGGTAGTGGTAGTATTATGGTCTGGGGAATATTTTTGTCGCATTCTCTAGGCCCATTCATCCATTTGGAAGAAACTCTCACCCTCATTGCATCTGATTAATTTTGTTGATCAGAAACACCTATACATGCTGATTGTCTTCCCTGGGGTGGATGGGGTCTTCTAGCAAGACAATGTGACATGTCACATAGGTAGAATTGTCTGATATTGGTTGGAAGAGAATGACTCAATTTCTAACTACCCTAGCCCCCAATTTCCCAGATTGAACCCAATTAAACATCTATGATCGTCATGTTTACTCTCTTACTCCTCCTCCACTGAGCAGTGGGATGCAGTTAGCATGTCTCCAGCTACCTGTGACAACCTACAAGGACTTTGTTGAGTAACTCCCATCTATCTTTTGCCTGTGCTTCACATGGTAGTAACTCTTAATATTAGCCGGTGGTCATAATAATGTGACCCAAACGTGTTGGAAACAATTGTACCTATGTTGGTGCCACATAAACCTGTACTATCATAACAGATCCTTAAAACAGATCACGATAAAAGGTAATATCCATCAAGAATTACCTTAAAAAAGGAAGCCATGACACCAATGTGAAAAGTCTAGTGTCAATGATTGGAAGAGTAAAGCGAGGACACATCTAATGCTGCAAAAGAATGGAGCAAGTATCCAAAAAAAATGCAAAACATACTAACTCAGTTAATGCTACCAACAAGACCACCCCAATCTAGAACACATTGATCTGTGGTGGGTTTTCGATACTCTTATATATAATGATTCTGTTTTGAGAGGACCACTCCTTTTTTTCCTACCATGTTTCCCCGAAAATAAGACACCCCCGAAAATAAGACATAGCAGAGATTTTGTTGAATTCCCTAATATAAGGCACCCCCCGAAAATAAGACATAGCGAAATCATTGCTGTAGCTTCCCATACACAGGGCCGTCACAGGGATGGGCAGAGAGAAAGGTGAGAGGGATGGAGGGCGGGTGTTCCCAAGCCCTGCTCACCCCGAAAAACGGCCCTGGGACATATTGTTGTAGCACCTGAGTGTTGAAGGACCTGTGCAGGGAGGTCATGTGACTGTGATGTTATCACAGGTCCCGAACATCCCAGGACAGGAGACAGAAAGTGTACAAGTAAGTGAGGGATGTGGGGGAGAACAGAGCAATGATACTGACACACACACACACACACACACATCTCAGAGGATGGCTGATGGGGAAGGCTGGAACTTCTAGTTCTACAAGTCCCAGAATGTCACATTTGCCATCATTTGAGATAAGTCACAGCAGCTGCCATAAAATGTCCTTTACATACATATATCCTATGGTTTATGACTCTAAACTTTAAGATATATATACACACACACTAGTAAAGCATGCTATAATTTATTCGTGGAAAAATAAGACATCCCCTGAAAATAAGACAGAGCACATCTTTAGGAGCAAAAATTAATATAAGACGCTGTCTTATTTTCGGGGAAACAGGGATGGTGCACTCAAAAAGATTTCACCGTACATAAATAAATACAATTTTTACCCATAGAAAAAGGATCTGCTCGTCTACATTTCCTAGAATTTTGCATCCATGGTTTCTTAGAAGGTAAACAAAACAATTTCTTCCTGGCTTCTGGTGTCTGGTAGACATTCTGGGCCATTAGGACTTGTGTAGATGCTTCTACATGTCTACATGGCATTTACGTAATGCGTCATTCTGCTTCAAGCCAGACTTCCCTGAATGCAGCTGGAGTGCGACTGCTGAGTTTCAGACAGTAAAACCACGGCATACAAATCAAGAGGTAATTTTATACAATATCTAAAATGTCATGTAATTTTTTTTTCTAAGTGTAGGCAATTTTTAGAAATTATTGTAGAAAATGAGAAAAACATATCAATATTGCCCAGAACAACCCAGGACATTCTTTAATTTCATGAATAACCATCAAACGCTCTGCTAGATTCAATTACGTAAACATTCTCCCTTGCCGATTAGCGAGATAGAGGAATTGAACAAATATTAAATTTTCCTGGCGACAAACTCAGCATAATAAACAGCGGTGGATGGACGCAGATTCCTGGCTGGGAACAGAGGGGGCTTCATTATGAATCTGCGACTGGTTTTCCACCCGTGTTACATCACTCAGTCTTAAGAAGACTTTGATAAATGACTCTGCCGCTGTGCAAGGTGTGCCCCTGTGAGGTACCAGCTTCTGATGTTGTCCAGGTCCCTGCCCAGAGCAGGTTAGGAATTTTTGTTACAGATATAATGGTGTAATTGAACTTGTTTATTTTTCATCTTTATACATGTCATTTGTGGAGTTTTTCTTTTTCTTTCGACGATGTGTACCAGAAGGCTTGACTAAATTGTTAGGATTCTCTTACAGTTTACATAAGAGGGGAAAGAAGTTGGAGGCTGCCTGCGATGGAAAGAAGAGTTAACAAAGGGTAAAATGTAAAACATAAGGAAAGGGAAATATAACATTGGCAATGGAATAAAATAATTGATATTTGTGTTACTTTGCCCCTGGTTTGCGCTATAATATGTTTTCGGACCTTTTCCTTGGGAATTTTTTTTCTCCAGATTTATTCTGTAACCAATTCATAGGATCCCCCATAACAATAGATTTTTCTAGAGGGTGCTGTCATTATAGACATTTTTCCATGTCTGTAAGATCTTTACTTCCATAGTGAAATGGATTGATGTAGCTATCTACCTATCTTTCTATCTATCTATCTATCTATCTATCTATCTATCTGTCTGTCTACTGTATCTATCAATCTATCTATCTATCTATCTATCTATCTGTCTACTCTATCTATCAATCTATCTATCTGTCTACTGTATCTATCTATCTATCTATCTATCTATCTATATACCTATGTATCTTCTGTCTACTGTATCTATCTATCTTTCTATCTTTCGATCTATCTATCTATCTATGTATCTATCTACTGTATCTATCTATCTATCTATCCATCTATCTATCGTAGCTAGATATTTATCTATCTAGTCATCAGTCTACTATCTATTAATCTTAGACAATTTAATCTATTTTTCCTATATACATTTGAAGAATGATTAGTAACTCTGTTCTGGAACAAGAATATGTACATATATATGTTGGAGACAAGATGGTCAGGCTTCATTTATATCATGTTTATGGCCTATGTTAAACATACATATACATCATATACCTCTACCAGATGTCACATATAGAGTACATGCATCACCAATAGGGTTTTGTTGTGAAAAAGTAGACATAATGGGAAAATATCTTTTTGTACTGGATGGCGTTGGATACTAGAACATAGTCTGCTACAATATTCCATTTTTTTGTGGTATACTGATGAATACCAACTTGAAAGATGCCAAAAGGATACCTACTTGGCCTCCATTAGGCTAATGTAACTCTATGGATACATTTAGGGCGACATGTATGCATTTTGGCACCAAGAAGCCATTTTTTTGCACGCATTAGTAGCGTAGAATGCGCCTGAATCTATGAACCTGTTCTACTTTGGGTCATAGATTTAGCACTTTCTAGTTACTAAGCGACACTTCTGGCTCAGTAAACCACTTTTAAAGTGCTCTAACTGTTCCAGCAGTAATGTGCCTGGATTTGCCATAGTAAATGTGTAGCTTCGTACAGTTGTACTGCGACACACCTTCGGCACGCCCCTGATCTCAGGCGCTTTGCAAAGTGCCGCGGGTGCTCTGTAATGTGCCTGATATTGGAGTGTGCCTGGTTAAAAATACAGCGAACAGGGCTGCGCCAGTTTTTGGGCTGAAAAGACGCCAAACTTCTGGTGCAGCCCGTTCATACATGTCACCCTTAATGCTTACTTCAGAAGTAGTGTTGGTTTCAAAGGTCCATGTACAGTTCGACATTGGTTAAAGTAAAAAAATTCAGTTTCCATCCCTATTCCTAACCATAACCTTAACCCTCACCCCATAAAATGCTGTATAAAACTCTAACCATAAGTTTTCATCAATATTCCGTTTGCGAAAACTTACATCGAATCACTAAAACTCAGGAAGAATTTGACATTGACCCAAATCCACAATATCGGTATGCAGGATTTTTCTAGGTAAAAATGCAAAATTACATCACAAATGTGAAATGTGAAGGAATGGCGTTTTCATAAAATTGAAAAAATTTAAATACAAAGAGAAAAATTACATTTCAGGGTGTAGAACCAACTTCTTTATAGGGTTTGCTGAAGGTCTGAAATACATGAGGATTTACTCGATTAACAAACCATTGTAATCTTAGGCAAATAGGCAAAGTTATAGAATAGTGTCTATAACTGTAACAAAAAGTGGTCCTTCTGTTTAGTTTAAGGGGTTCTCTGCTTTGGATAATCCCTATGAATGGTTTATTAGCATTCAGCTGAAGTTGTAGACGGTTGGGAAGTCTACAGTAAGTGTGACGTTTCCCTGCAGCACCACCACAGGGCAAATTATGCAACACAAAATTTCATATTAGGTTCGGATTTGGGCGCCTAGAGTCTACCAGTCAAGCTGATTCTTAAGGCCCACCTGTGGAGTTGGCTCTTGGGGCCATTCAGTGGAGTTGATTCTTGGAGCCCATCAGTTGAGTTGATTTTTGGGACCACCAGTGGAGTTGACTCTTGGGGCCCACCAGTGGAGTTGACTCTTTGGGACCACCAGTGGAGTTAATTCTGGGGTTCCACCAGTGGAGTTGATTTTTGGGGCCCACCAGTGGAGGTTATTCTTGGAGCCCACCAGTGGAGGTGATTCTTGGGGTCCACCATTGGAGTTGATTTTTGGGATCCATCAGTTTAGTTGATTTTGTAGCCCACCAGTGGAGTTAATTCTTGTGGTCCACCAGTGGAGGTGATTGTTGGGGCCCACCCTACAGCTGCTGCACACATCTGCACATGTGACTCTTGCTTTCTGCCTCTCTTTCTCTGCATTTCTCCCTAAAAAGCAGCCTCATGTCTGACAAGCCCAGGGGTCCAGCATGCCCGGGTTTCCACTGCTCCCTTGTGGGCCAGTCCAAGCCTAATGACAAAGACCATCTTAAACCAGACAATCCCTTTAGAGTGTTAGGGAATCCATTTTGGGTATGGATCCCACAGTTTCAGCTTCATAATGGTGGTACAGCTTGATGTTGGGATCCTATTAGATATGGTCTCATGTTTGCAATGTATTTTCTCATAGGGAATGTAAGTTAATGTATCTTCTGGCCACAGTGGAGCCTTAGTCTGGTGCTAAGCTCATACTCATAATCATTTTAAATGAAATGTTGAATATCATAGGTTATAAAAAGTATTCACTCAGCCATATAAAGCTTGTACAACATGTTTCTAGTTACGTCTGCCTTATGTGATACATATGTCTTTCAGTTCCCCCCTTTGACAGATAATACACATTTATATTCTGACTTAGAATGATTTTGGTTTAGTATCTATGGGATATAAATGCACCATATACCTTCATATTTTTTCATGGCGGCCTCATCAACAAGCTTTTGTTCTTGGTGAAAATGACTTCAAGTTGTTCAAACAAACTAATCCAACATGTTATGCATATTCGGAGCACAATGGCTGTGTGCCGTATGGGAAGGGTAGGAGTGTGAAATAGCCCTGATGTGTCAAAAGTGTGAACCTTTATTAGAAGACAATGTACAGTGCTCACGCTGGTTCTCACATATGGTCTTGGTAGTAGATGCAAGGAGTTTAAAATAAAAAGGTATCATTTTATTTTTATCATTCGAATTCATACATGACATCCCAAAAAATCACCAACTCCTTGCAGGACCATAGACACCAGGTATGAAAAAAGAGCCGCTTCTGAATGCATATGATCCAACACGGCATACCAGTAGGAGGCAGACATTTATTATAAAAATATTTATTATAATATATTTATATATATGTGTATATTATGACATATGTCCGGTGGCTCATGCGAATACAAGATATAAGAAGAGTAATGGTAGGATAGACAATATTTGGTCTTGATTAGTGCATAAGTACATAAGTGAAGCAAATGTTATACAAGTCAGTGCAGGATTTTTGGCTTTCAAGGGAATGTGCCATCAAAAATGACTTATTGTTTAAATCACATTTGTATGTTAAACACATTTTTTAAGAATTTTTGGTTATTTTTTTTTTAATTTTCCATATCACTTTCAATATTTCTTAAGTCCTGCAGTTTTCACTTAATAGTCTGACACTTCCTGTTCTGTGCAGAAAGATTGTCAGTTGTCTGCTCATTATCAGCACAAAGAGGGTCAAACTGAAAGGAGACACCAGTGTGAATAGATAACACAGGATCCACCAGTCACAAGAGGAGATAGTAACAGTTCACCCTTTCACCATCCTGCTCACTGATTTCTTCCCAGGTCACAGCATCTAGAAAACTCTCTTATAGAAGTGAATGGGGCTGAGACACTCTTAAGTCTCCTATGTGCATTAAGCTACTGTAAAGCATCTCTCTGACTGCTGTTAAAGCAGTGCAAACAAGGCCTAGTGGCCAAAGTGAAAATTAAAATTATTAAAAAATTTGAAAGTGATAAAAAAATTTAAAAAAAAAAAAAAAAATTCAAAAAATGTTTTTTTAACAAAAAAAAAGGGTTAAATGATATTTTTGAGACACATTCCCTTTAAATGCCTTTATCACATGACATCAGAGAGATAGTATAGGGATCCAACAGGGGTAATAGGTTGCATAGCAGCAGAAGGTATGGGCTGGTGTTATTAGGCATCAAGGTAATTTAAAGGGGAGTTCCCCAAAAATCGGGGGGAAGAAGATAAGGGCTGGTGGTGTGGGGGCAGGGAAAAAAAAGAGGGTAGGTTTTTGGCAGGAAAAGCCGGGGTTGTATTATCTGTTGGAGAAAGGCCACCATTTGGATTTTTCTTGAACCACATAAAATAATCAAGGTAACTGCTTTACTGTCCTTTAACAGAAGTCTTTTTGAACCATATAAAATAATCAAGGTAGATAAACGAGAAGTTCTTCAACAAAATTCTTTTTGAACCACACAGAATTCAGAACAGGATTTTTTTTGGAACCAGCAAAAAAAAAAAGAAAACAAAAAAATATAAATCAAAATAAAGAAAAAATAAAAGTGTTTTAAAAAAAAGAGCCGCAAAAGGGCCGGATATAAATGGGATGTGTTTATGGTAGGATATGTATTGTTTGTGTGTATTTACACAAAAACATATACATATATGCACAACCATAAACAACGCATTATATAAAACACTATCAGCGTAGTAAAAAAAAGTATACATTGAAAAAGAAGTTTGCATACATAAAAAAAATTAAAAAACCCCCCCCCTGTCATATTTCTGAAATCAGAAAAACCCTTCCCCCTTTTTGGTCAATTAGGAACCAAAAATTTTTTTTTTTTTTTGAAATCCAAAATAATGGGAGAGATTTTTAAGGTTTTTTTTTACCTTCTGCGAAGTCAAAAGTTTTCCCTCCTAGGATTATAGCCTGTAAACAATTTGTGGCAGCCCATATGATGATGTCATGTCTTTGGAAGCTTCTGATTATTTCGGTTTATTGGCAACATCTAAGTTAGAGACACACCTGTAGATCTATTGTAATTGCACACCAGAAGCACACTGCTTCTGTAACATCATGGGAAAGTCTAAAGAAATCAGCCAAGATATCAGGAAGTGAATTGTGGACTTGCACAAGTCTGGTTCATCCTTGGGTGCAATTTCCAGATACCTGAAGGTGCCTCGTTCATCTGTACAAATAATTATATGCAAGTATAAACAAAATGGGAATATCCAGCCATCATACCACTCAGGAAGGAGACGGGTTCTGTGTCTCACGGGTGAACGTGGTTTGGTCCATCATGTGCATATCAACCCAAGAACAAAAGCAAAAGACCTTGTGAAGCTGCTGGCGGAAGCTGGTAAGATTGTGTCATTATCCACAGTAAAATGAGTACTGTATCAACATGGGCTGAAAGGCCGCTCGGCCAGGAAGAAACCATTACTCCAAAAGAAACATATAAAAGCCAGATTAATGTTCACAAATGCACACAGGAACAAAGACCTACATTTTTGGGAACATGTCCTGTGTCTGACTAAACTAAAACTGAACAGTTTGGCCATAATGACCATCATTACATTTGGAGGAAAAAGAGAGAAGCTTGGAAGCCTGAGACACCATCCCAACTGAGAAACTATGGCAGCATCATGTTGTGGGGTTATGTTGAACATTGTTTGTGTTTCACTAAGGCTTCATTTTCAGGTGCAGCCAAATGATTGTAGCTCGGGAGGGTACTTAAGGGGTTTGAGCATTGCTCTATGTACGTTACGATTAAGAGCCTAGAAAGTGTCTTGAAACGCGTAACATTTGCAGCAATGTATTTTTAATTTGTTTTTATAATTCCCAATAAAGTGTGTTTTTCTACTTTAAACTACATCTGGAGCACGAGTGCTGGAATAGGCTTTTTCTTCAATCGTATGTAAACTTCCGGTTTCAACTGTATATATATAAAATATAATTATATAAATATATATAATATATATATATACATATTTATTTAATTTTATTTTTTGTGACATTATACTTTGCCAGTATTAGGTCATTAGCTTGTTTCCTACAGCCCTTGTGATATATTTCAGCTGTTTGCTTTTGTTTTTATTTTATGAAGATTCATGTCTATATTTTCATCAATTATGGTTGTGCACCAATTTCGGTGTCCTCTTTTCTCTAATTTGCTTCTACTTAATACAGAGTGCAGCACTGACTGCAGAGTTCACCTGGATCTGCTAAAATCCAATAGCTCTTACAGTCAGCTGGCTACCACGTGATTACAAAAATTGGATCAGAAAGCTTTATGGCTGTATAACAAACTGTAGACCCATTGAGTGCAGTATATACAGCGGCCAGTGCCCAATGCCACCGGTTGCACATAGCTAAGACTGGAGATGCTCTTATAAGAATCAAACCTGCAGGAAGTATCATTTTGACTTTAAGAATATAGCCCTGAAGGGTAGCCTATACATCTCACCCTGCTTACACTTCATTTTCTCAGCATAGTCTCTGAAGCCAGACGTAAAGTCATCAGCTTGATCATCAGATTAGCTTCATTTTGATAAATGGTCATGGAGACAACATCTATAAATTTCACATGTTTTTATAGGTCTTTAGAATGTATTCATCTATGTAAACTCCCATCGTAAACCATATGCATCCTTTACTGTGTCAGCAAAATCGCAGCTAAAAGAAAAGAGAGGAAGTAAGCAAGGAAGGAGGGAGGGAGATGGTAAGAGGAAGGGAAAGGAATAGGAGGAAAAGGAAATGAATGGTACAATGCACGCTGCAGAAGAAAGATTTGGAAGCAGTGAGTCGCCTCCATACATCACAAATACACATATGTACAAGACATGTGTAGCAGCAAACTTTATTTGTTGTCTCACTACTGAAATATAGTTCTGCAGTCTAACAAATTACTAAGGAATACAAGTGGTTACCACATGCTACATCTGAAAGCAACCAGCAGAGTGTGGCACACAGCTACATTCATGAATTCGGCATTAAAACGGAGAAAAAAGTTGAAAGGAACTAAAAAAATAATGTTTCAGGCTTTGCTGCATTGGGTTATTTCATTTGTTTTTATGCTTGCATGTGTTCTTGTATTTCATATTTCTGCCTTTTATGAGATGTTTTTCATTCTTTTTGCAGATCCCCTACAATATCAGTTTGATATCTGATACCGATTACATTTATTACATTGTTCTGCCAAAAAGGAAGGATAAAAGTTACATATAAAATCTTTTATTTACTTGTCATACTTTTTTGTATCTTGTTTAACGGTTTTGGTCTAGCTACAGATTTGTCTTTGAAGACAATGTTACCTAAAAGAGCTGCATAAGGTTAAGCAACTCTACATAACATATCTTGCACTGATCCTAAGTAATAGCTTTCATTGCACCCATACTTCTCTATACTGACATACACATTTCTTGAAACCTAAGGTGCTCCCATATTCTCTGTTTATTCAGTGTATGTACAAAGATGCATAACTTTACAGGATGTGGACATTGACCAGGATGCCCCAAGGCTGTTCTTCTCAGGCACATTAGATGACTATAGTAGTTTTTTTTATGGGACTGGTCAAGGTTGGACTGGCCCACTAGAATACCAGATGGTCCTCCGATGAGCTCAAGCTTTGACACAACACTGCAGCCCTAAAATGCCTGAGGTCTAAAGGACAAGCAAAAGAAAACATTATTTACAGCTGACTTTAGAACCAATGACCCAATATCCTATTAGGGACCGTTTACACAGCATAGACCAAATACTGGTCGGGAAATGCCAACCGGTATTTGGTCTGTTTTGGCACGAAGGGGGGACGGCTTTTCCGTAGTTGGTGGATTCAAGCCCTCCCCCCTCGCACCGATATGTTCATGTTCCGCCCGACAATTGAGCAGAAGAATGAACATGCCCGGCGGAAAATCAGTGCAGGAGGGACTGCTGCATGGATTTTCTATTTCCTGTTTAGATAAAGGGTGGATAGATACATCCATAAACAGATCATTTGTTTTTGGATAGGAGAGTTAGACACTTTGAATTTGTCATTTTTGTCATCAGTCTAATATACATCAAGACACCTATGCTTTATCCACAGGGTCATTGCCATACAGTTTTGCTGTGAGCCTTTAACGATGCCCCTGAGAAACTGGGCTATTTGCAAATAGAAACATGTCGGGTACACTACGGACACACTTTTTTTTATCATAGAGTTGAAACCAGAAGTTTCCAAACACTATATAAAAGGACACATCTGCATGTTTTTCTCACTATTTGACATGAAATCAGAACAAACCTTCCCCGTTTTAGGTCAATTAGGAACCAAAATTGTTTATATTTGCCAATTGCCAGAATAATGAGAGAGAGAATTTTTAAGGGATTTCTATTACTTTCTGCAAAGTCAAAAGTTTCCATACACTAGGATTACTGCCTTAAAACATGTTGAGACAGCTCATATGATGATGTCATGTTTTTGGAAGCTTCTGAAAGGTTTATTGGCAACATCTGAATTAGAGACACACCTGTGGATATATTTAATTGTTACACACAGAAGCAGTGTGTTTATACAAGATGGAAATGTCCAGCCATTATACCTTGCAGGAAGGAGACGGGGTTCTGTGTCTCAGAGATGAACATGCTTTGGTCCGACATGTGCATATCAGCCCAAGAACAAAAGCAAAAGACCTTGTGAAGCTGCTGGTGGAAGCTGGTAACATTGTGTCATTATCTACAGTGAAACGAGCGAGTACTGTATCAACATGGGCTGAAAGTCCACTCTGCCGGGATGAAGCCATTACTCCAAAAGAAACATATAAAAGTCAGATTAATGTTTGCAAATGCACAAAGGAACAAAGAGCTACATTTTTTACATTTTTGGAGACATGTCCTTTGGTCTGACAAAAGTAAAATTGTGGGGTTGTTTTTCTGCAGGAGGGACTGGTGCACTTCGCAAGATAGATGGCATTATGAGGAAAGAAGATTATGTGGCAATACTGAAGCAACATCTCTAGACATCAGCCAGCAATAGTTTTTCTTCATTTTAGTGATCTGTTCACAACTGTGCTATAGTTTCCATGATGCAGTGTCTCATTACTTGCAGTACGAACAGAGCTGTGCAAAAGGGATCACATTGACTAACAATAAGATCCATTGGATTCCTCGTGACACATTGTGCTTTATGTTACTAATAAATTATGGTCCATACAATCCTTGTTTATTAAAAAAAATCAAATTGTCGTGAAAAGTTTTCAATTTTCAAAGCTCCAAAATTTCTGCATGTAAGACAGTTATACCACACAAAATAGTTTATAACTAGCATCTACCATATGTCTACTGTACATTCCATAATTTTTTAAATGTCTTTTACATTTTTTCTGACGTTGGGGGGCTTATGCAAATGCACTTTTTATCATACAGTGTTTTTGTTTTAGACATTGGAGATTCTGTTGGAAAAGATTTGGAATTTTTTGATAATTAAATAATGTGCAATGTGAATATGAATACAGGTAGTCCCCTACTTACATCGTTCCGACTTACACACTTACATACTTACATACGTCCCCTACTTACAAACGGAGACGTATGGGGCGTGGCTGACATTTAACCCTGAGTCACGCCCCATGATAACCAAGTGCCAGCATGCCACAGCTGCACATGAGAACGTTAGGTGAAATCTTCTAAAAAAAGGCCACAGACAGCAAAACAAATGTAAAAACTGTTCCCTGCACTATCCAAAACTAAAAAAAAAGGAATTGCATTTAATAAATATACCTGTTCCGACTTACATCCAATTTCAACTTAAGAACAAACCAACAGTCCCTATCCTGTATGTAACCCGGGGACTGCCTGTATTCAGGAACCATTAAAGCAGCTGATGCATCTGAAGTAAGCGGGTACAGCCTGTTTTGGCCCTCTAACTTTCCCCCGAATATAGACAAGTGCAGATATTTTTGCTAATTTATTAAACAAGAAAAACCGAAATATCACATGGTCTTAAGTATCCAGACCCTTTGCTCAGTATTGTGTAGAACCACCTTTTGAGCTAGTACAGCCATGAGTCTTCTTGGGAATGATGCAACAAGTTTTTCACACCTGGATTTGGGGATCCTCTGCCATTCTTCCTTGCAGATCCTCTCCAGTTCCCTCAGGTTGGATGGTGAACGTCATTTTCAAGTGTCTCCAGAGATGCTCAATTGGGTTTAGGTCAGGGCTCTGGCTGGGCCAGTCAAGAATGGGCACAGAGTTGTTCTGAAGCCACTGCTTTGTTATTTTAGCTGTGTGCTTAGGGTCATTGTCTTGTTGGAAGAAGAACCTTCGGCCCAGTCTGAGGTCCAGAGCATCTGGAAGAGGTTTTCATCCAGGATATCTCTGTACTTGGCCGCATTCATCTTTCCTTAAATTGCAATCAGGCATCCTGTCCCTGCAGCTGAGAAACACCCCCATAGCCTGATGCTGCCACCACCATGTGTCACTGTTAGGATTGAATTGGGCAGGTGATGAGCAGGGCCTGGTTTTCTCCACCGCTTACAATTAACACCAAACAGTTCAATCTTCGTCTCAGCAGACCAGAGAATCTTATTTCTCATAGTCTGGGAGTCCTTCATGTGTTTTTGCAAACTGTATGCGGCTTTTTATATGTCTTGCACTGAGGAGAGGCTTCCGTTGGCTGCACTCTGCCATAAAGCCCCAACTGGTGGAGGCTGCAGTGATAGTTGACTTTGTGGAACTTTCTCCCATCTCCCTACTGCATCTCTGGAGCTCAGCCACAGTGATCTTGGGGCTCTTCTTTACCTCTCTCACCAAGGCTCTTCTCCCACGATTGCTTAGTTTGGCTGGACGGCCAGGTCGAGGAAGAGTTGTGGTCGTCCCAAACTTCTTCCATTTAAGGATTATGGAGGCCACTATGCTCTTAGGAACCTTGAGTGCTGCAGATTAGCCAGATCTGTGCCTTGCCAGAATTCTGTCTCTGAGCTCCTTGGGCAGTTCCGTAGACCTTATGATTCTCACGTGCTCTGACATGCACTGTGAGCTGTGAGGTCTTACATAGACAGGTGTGTGCCTTTCCTAGTGAAGTTCAATCAGTTTAATTAAACTCAGCTGGACTCCAATGAAGGAGTAGAACCATCTCAAGGAGGATCAGAAGGAAATGGACAGCATGTGAGTTAAATATGAGTGTCACAGCAAAGGTTCTGAATACTTATGACCATGTGATATTTCAGTTTTACTTGTTTAATACATTTGTAAAAATATCTACATTTCGGTTTTTTCCTTTCAAGATGGGGGGTGCTGGGTAGGGAGAGAGCGCTATTTGGCTTTTGGAGCGCAGATTTTGATTAGTGCCATATAGCATATACAAAGCCCCTGAAGTATCAGAACAGGTGAAACCTTCCAGAAGCTGCGTCATTTTGAATCCAACACGCCTCATGAATCTCAGCTAGGGGTGTATTGTGCATTTTGGGCGTACAGGTGTTCCACAGTTTTTTTAGCATTGGGCCATGAAAATAGGAGAGGGAGACGCAGTTCTGCCATTCTTTTTTGAGCTTCATTTTTACAGCAGTTGACGTGTGATATAAATGACATGATAACTTTGCTATGCGGTCGGTAAAATTGCAATAATATTAATTTTACATATTTTTTTTTATTTTTTACTACATTTGCACAAGAGAAATGAATTATAAAAAATTGCGTTTTTATATCGTCATAGTCTAATAGTCATAACTAACTTAAGATTATTTTTCTGTATACAAACTTGGTTTTTGCGGGATGAGTTAAGTTTTATTGGTACCATTTTGGGGTTCATGTGATGCGTGAATAACTTTTTAGCAAGGTTTTTGGGAGGCAGATGAACAAAATACAGCAATCCTTTTAGTATTTTTTATTTTAAATTTTTTTCCATGGTCACCGTGCGTTTTCAATGACATGTTAACTCTATTCACCAGGTTGTTACAATTACAGTGATACTAAATGTTTATATTTTTTATGTTTTACTGCTTTTACACAATAAAAACACATTTTACATCGCCATAGTCTGAGAAGCATAACTTTTTTATTTTTCTATGTACAGAATTTCTATGGTTATTTTTTTCCGTGTACAGAGCTATGTAAGGATTTTTTTTGCTTGATTACCTGACATTTTCTTTGATACCACTTTTTATTCCATTTTATGAAATTCTGTTACTATTTTTTGGGAGTTTTATTTTATAACATTCATTGTGCAGGTTAGATAACATAACAGATTTATAGGCTAGGTTGTTATGCACGAGGCAATACCAAATATTCATACTTTATTTATTTTTCATCTTTTTGGGGGTGATTGCCGTTTGAAATTGGGAAAAGCCAGTGTGCGTGTTTTTAATTATTTTTTTGTTTTCATTTTTTTTCACAATATTCACACTTGTTCCCGTAGGGAATCTGTAGATCGTTGTTACAATACATAGCAGTACATGCCTGTGTTGCTATGTATTGTAACTGTCAGTCATCATGGTGGTGATGTCACAAACAGACCAGAAGCCTTTGTCAGGCTTCCGATTTGTCATGGAAGCTGTCGGCACCACGCGATTACACTGCGTGGGGGGAGGGGTGGGCGATGGAAACAAAGGGAACTCCCTCAGTCTTTCCCTTAGCTGCCGTGGGCGTGATTGATTGCGGAATCTAACGGGTTAACCGGCTGCCACCAAAGCAAGCTCCGTTGGTGGAGTGCATGATGCCAACTGCATTATACAGCTGACTTCATGCGCCAATTGTGCAGGCACTGCTCATGTGCCCGCACAATATCTTGGACATTCAGGAACGTCTGATTATTTGGTTGCAATCTGAACATCCTAATGTGTGAAGAACTTAAAGGAGATGGAAATCTTGGACACGGAAAGTGGTTACCATGTTAGTAGTTGCCTTGAGTAAAGAAAAAGGTTGCACTAGGTTTTAGTTTGCAAATTGTATTCCTTTATTCACTATGAAACCCTTTAATATACAGTTTATAGACTCCTCCAAGCCTCAGACTTTCCTGTGTGGATTCCTGCTCAGTTATAGATGCTGGACATGAGCTCTGTGTGTTAAGAAGTCTAGAGTTTTCAGAGGGTGCTCTGCTTTCTCTATACACTTGTACACATTCTCCTCCTTTAAATTGCCTTGTGTGGCCTTTATCCCTATCTACAGCCTATGGGTAAGTTCACACCGTGTATTGCAGTGCGTACTTGTGTCACAATACGCTGCGTGTTTTAGAAGTATGCACTGGCCGGAGAGTACTTCTAAAACGCTCTGTGCTGGCTCCCATTCATCCTCATTTCCCCCTTCATGTCACTTCTTTCTGCCGGTGCATAGTACGAATTATGGAAAACGGCATGTAATCATAGCTCTCATTGAGAGCTATGATTTACCGTAGTTGCAGGGTATAATTCGGGCGTATTACTCTGCGCAAATACGCCATGTGAGCATGCCCTGTGTGAGCTTCATTTTTTGGTTGCTTTCCCCCCTTTCTATGCTTCAATCTGCCATTTACAATCCCTCCCCCCATGGCTATCTCTAACACTTTGGGCGACATGTATGAACCTGGCACTGACTCGCCAGTTCTACCTCTGTTTTTAATAGTGTACAATCCAATAGTATATATGAAATTTTTTTATGGCACTTTATAAATATGTCATGCAAAAATAGTGTAAGCCACTTTGGTATGACTAAAGTTGGCACATTGTACGACTCTGACGCGACGCCCCGCCTCTTTGATGCATTCAATAGGGTTACGGTAAGTTTTGGCGTACAACAGTTCATACATCTATAGAACAGGGCTACGACAACTGCTTTGGCTCAAAATGCGGCAAAAAAATGGTGCAGTCCTGTTCATACACAACGCCCTAAGAGAAGGGGGATGAGAGCGCAGAGAGGTCAACAGGAGCAGTACCTTCATGGATTTGCTTGAGGTTCAGCAGCAGCAGCAACTAAGGGAAGGACTTACATATACTCTGCAGAAGCAAAATGGTAGGATTTTTTTTTTAATAGAAGCAATATAAAAAGTTGCTCATTTTTACATTTATTAAGCAAACTAACAATAAAAATGTAAGTGCAAGGTGTTCATATTCTAGAGGCAAAGTTTCTTCATTTTTATTAAGACAGACTTGAAGAAATTGAATGCAAATGTCGATATGCCTGTGAAAAGCTTCTCTGGCATGAAGGAGCGCGGTGTGGCGGTATAAATGACTGCATTAGAGCTAATGATGTTATGAAAGCAGGCTGTTGTTTCTAGGGCATGAACTAAAAAAGAATTTAATACAGTGGTTTTCCAAGGCCCTTTCATTGTAATCATTATTTTTATCAGTTTTTGCTTGACTAATTCCCGACTTGGCTCCTTTGATCTTTAAGAGTCCTTCATATGCTTTAAAAGTAATAATTTCAGCAAGTATGATCTGCCTTATCTGTCTTACCCTGACTCCTTCTGGCCTTGGTTGAACAACGACTCTCTTCTGTTGTACTTGAAAGAATAAAAATGACAATATTCACATTCCAATTAAAAGATCTCATTTCACATTTAATTAAAACATTACACACAGTAAAGTGTGTCAGCGCTGTTAGGTTTTTTTTTTTTTTTTTATTTGGAACGTGTCAATCCTACAGAAGAGGATGTAATAGATGCTCATGAGAGAAAAATAAAAGGAACTTTACTAATAAAATCTCTTAAAGGGAATCTGTCATAAAAAAATGAGTCATTGTTTAAGTCCCATTGTAATGCACAGAGGTAGTGGATCCGCTGGACCACCGCAAGCGATGGTGAAAGCCCACACCAGAGAGCGGAGTCTAAGTAGAACCTGGTTTTCACCAGAGCCCGCCGCAAAGCGTGATGGACTTGCTTGCGGCCAAGGGTAGGCGTGGTACAAAATCGTTAGGCAGAGTCGTAGTCGGGGTCAGGCGGGAGGTCAAGGCAGGCGGCAGAGGTTCGTGGACGAAAGACAGAAGCAAGGCGGTACGGTACACAGGAATCATGGACAAGGCAGAAAACGCTTTCTCGGTAGGCTACAAGGGCACTAAAGATTCGGCGAAGAGCTGCCGGAGGAGGAGCCCCTAAATAGGGTCACCGGCTGGCAACAGCCAATTACCGGTGCACTGGCCCTTTAAATCCGCAGAAGCCGGCGCGCGCGCCATAGGGAGCAGGGATGCATGCACCGACCGGCACTAGGGCGTGGGGAGTCAGGAGAATGGACGGGTAAGCAACTGGACTCTGGGGGACGAGTGCGCCCATGGCCTGGCACACGGACCGCGGAGTCACTCGCCCCCGGCAACGGGGGAGACAGCAGCCGGACTGATGCGCTCGCAGCCTGCCCCACGGGCTTCGGCGCCGTCCATGACACCCATTTTTATGTTAAACACATTTTTTAGGAATTTTTGGCTGTTTTTTATTTTTTATTTTTCATATCACTTTAAATATTTTTTAATAGTTCTTAAGTCTTGCTGTTTCCACTTTGGCCACTAGACCTTGTTCGCACTGCTTTAACAGGAGTCAGAGAGATGCTTTACAGTAGATTCATGCACATAAGAGATTTAAAGGGGTTGTATCATTACATTAAATGGTCTTCAGATTAAGGGGACAGTGAAAACAAGCAACTTTGCAGTTGGATGTCATTTGCAAAGATGTCTTGTTTTCACTGTCTCCCTTATCTTCGATTTCTGTAAACACCGTTCCCCAGTTGGATTCCACCTCCTTTCATTTCATTGGCTCACGGCTCTACTAATTTATAGTCTGTCTGGCCCCCGGTCATATTCATGGAAGCGTGCATTCCTGCCTCTCTCACTCAGAATAAGGGGCCGGCAACATTTCACTCTGCACAGCCAGCAACTGCACAGTAACACTGCAGCTGCCTCTACAATCAGAAAACAGCAGAATTGCTAATGCTCCTGCGTGTAAACATAGAAAGGAGGCAGAACTGTGCTGCTCTAGATGAGTTCATAGAAGACCGGATTCAACTGTAACAAACCTCCAGCTGTGAGAGGAAAAGAGATCAGTGCTCTGAGTTCATAGAAGACTGTCTGGACTGAATGCAGGCCTTTGGTATGTAAAAAAACAGCTCTTACAAAATAAGACTGCATAGGGAGAGTAATGACACAGTGACATGTGGACTCAGACAGAGAGGGGGGGGAGAGCAGGGATGTGCTATCCCCTCCCACTGATCTCAAACAAACACACTGACTCGGGAGCGAGCATGAACAGTGAAGGGGTGGATGTGGCATCACCCCTCAGTTTAGAAACACCCAGCTGGGAGGGGAAGAAACGTCCCATGATCTGAGGAACTGAGAAAATGAAGCTACAAGAAAACAGCCGAACTGATGAAGTGATATTTCCCCTTTAAGGCTGACTCAGACTCATTGACTTCTATAGGAGAGTTTTCTAGTCATGCTCTGCTCTGTGACCTGGGAAGAAATCAGTATGCAGGGAGGTGAAAGGGGGAACTGTGACTATCTCCTCTTGGGATTGGTGTATCCTGTGTTATATATTCACACTGGTGTCTCCTTTCAGTTTGACCCTCTTTGTGCTGATAATGAGCAGACAACGGAGAATCTTTCTGTAAGGAACAGGAAGTGTCAGACTATTGTTAGGCTTAGTGGCCAAAGTGAAAACTGCAGGACTTAAGAATTATTAAAAATATTGAAAGTGATATGGAAAATGTAAAAAAAAATAACCAAAAATTCTTAAAAAATGTGTGGAACATAAAATTTTGAGTTAAACAATAAGTCATTTTGATGTCACATTCCCTTTAAGGGAGGCAGCAAGGATTCACAAGCTTTATAAATCACAAGGATATCAATATAATAATATACGTCTAGTCACTTTATTATGACCACTATCTACTTTCGACATTGGCAGCATGTAGCTCATGAAAGAAATCACGTGTGGTGCGTTGGCTTGGTGTATAAGGTGTGTGATAGGCTGTCTGCAGACATATTTCTTGTTGCTTTCATGAGTAAAAGGGCAATTTATCAGAGTTGCAAAAAGAAATGATTATTGGCTTTTGGGTCAAGAGGTTCAAGAGTGGTGGTATTTCTGAAACTGCACAGTTTGTGAACTGTTCTTGTGCTGCTGTGCTGAAAGTGTATCGTGAGTGCACAAATGGTGCCATTGTGAATAAGACACATGGAAACTGCAAAGCACCAGGTGCCACTGATGTGGAAGGTGAATGGCAGTGCATTAAAGGGAATGTGTCATCAAAAAATGAGTCATTGTTTAAGTCCCATTGTAACATAGGTAGTGGATCCACTGGACCACCGCAAGCGATGGTGAAAGCCAACGCCAGGGAGCGGAGTCAAAGTATAACCCGGTTTTCACCAGAGCCCGCCGCAAAGCAGGATGGACTTGCTGCGGCGGGAAACTACCAGGTCACTTCCACTGGCGGGACTTGCTTGCGGTGGCAGCCAAGGATAAGCGTGGTACAAGATCGTTAGGCAGAGTCTTAGTCGGGGTCAGGCGGTAGGTCAGGGCAAGCGGCAGAGGTTCGTGGACGAAAGACAGAAGGTGCGCAGGGGTGAACCGAAACACAGACTGATTCATACCTAAAGTGAGAGTGCCTTCCTAAGTGGTGCTTTACTTTCTAGAGAATGCCACAAAAACATTCCTCAGACCACAATGCTGCCACCACCAGCTTGTGTTCTTCCAGCAATGGTTGCAGGATCTTTGTACTCTGATATTTTTCACCTGAGACACCAATGTCTAACTGTTCGATGAAGCAGAAAGCATGACTCATCAAAATCCAATATATCCATAGAAACTTAAGTCTTTTCTGCCAATGTAACTTTGTTTTAGCAGAGGTGCAGTGACCATTTAGGATACACTTTCTCCACAGCAGCATGCGAGCAGTTCACAAACTGCACACTTTCAGAAATGCTACCATCCTTCCCCTGAATATAATAATTATCCCATTTTGCATCTCTGCTAATTCGTTCCTTTTACCCAAGAGAATAATGAGGGATATGTGTGCAGACAGCCTATCACACACCTTATATATCCACCAAGCCACATGTGACTTTCTTCATAAGCTACACACTGCCAACATCAAAAATAGGAAGTGGTCATAATAATGATTTTCAGCTGTATAAAATCTACAGTTTTGGGTATACGACTTGAATGTCGAACCGTGTGTTTCCATGATTACAGTACAGTGGTCCCTCAAGTTACAACAAACTCAGGATACAATATTTTCATCATACAATGGTCTTTCCTGGGACATAGTATAATGAATATGGTTTTAAGATACAAGGACCCAGACACTGAGCCATCCAACTATCAATATTTTACTGGTCAACCCTCTGTATTAGTGAGGTGCATGCAGTGATTGGCGGTCTAGTAGCACCTCTCTACAGTACAGTGCGGTTCTACATGTCCTGTACTTCTCTTACATGTATTAGCGCAGTGCATGCAGTGATTGGCAGTCTAGTAGCTCCTCTCTACAGTACAGTGCGGTACTACATGTCCTGTACTGCTCTTACATGTATTAATGAGGTGCATGAAGTGATTGGTGGTCTAGTAGCGCCTCTCTACAGTACAGTGTAGTACTACATGTCCTGTACTGCTCTTACATGTATAAGTGAGGTGCATGCAGTGATTGCTGGTCTATAGCTCCACTCTACAGTACAGTGCGGTACTACATTTCCTTTACTGCTCTTACATGTATTAGTGGAGTGCATGCAGTGATTGGAGGTCTAGTAGCGCCTCTCTACAGTACAGTGTAGTACTACATGTCCTGTACTGCTCTTACATGTATAAGTGAGGTGCATACAGTGATTGCTGGTCTATAGCTCCACTCTACAGTACAGTGCGGTAATACATGTCCTGTACTGCTCTTACATGTATTGGTGAGGTGCATGCAGTGATTGGCGGTCTAGTAGCGCCTCTCTACAGGACAGTGTGGTATTACATGTCCTGTTCTGCTCTTACATGTATTAGTGGGGTGCATGCAGTGATTGCTGGTCTATAGCTCCTCTCTACAGTACAGTGCGGTACTACATGCCCTGTACTGCTCTTACATGTATTAGTGAGGTGCATGCAGTGATTGGTGGTCTATAGCTCCTCTCTACAGTACAATGCAGTACTACATGTCCTGTACTGCTCTTGCATGTATTAGTGAGATGCATGCAGTGATTGGTGGTCTAGAAGCACCTCTCTACAGTACAGTGCGGTACTACATGTCCTGTACTGCTCTTACATGTATTGGTGAGGTGCATGCAGTTATTGGCAGTTTAGTAGCTTCTCTCTACAGTACAGTGCATTACTACATGTCCTGTACTACTCTTATATGTATTAATGCAGTTCATGCAGTGATTGTGGGTCTATAGCGCCTCTCTACAGTGCAGTGTGGTACTACATGTCCTGTACTGTTCTTAGATATGTCAGGATGAGCGGTTGCTGCTTTATCTGAATGATCCTTGCCACCTTCTTTAATCATCATTTTTCATTACGTTGGTGACATATTGGGGCTTTGGAACCAGTTACCACTTTTTCATAGAGTTATGGTCTCAGCATACAATGGTCATTCTGGAACCAATTAATTGTATGTTGAGCGACCACTGTTCAAACAAACCCAATGTGTAATCTAACCCAGCAGTCATTTGTTACTCCTTTCCATCTGTCTCTTCTACTGGCTGTAGGTGAGCAAGAGGACAGGGCAGGTAGATGAGAGAACAACATGCTATGGGAAGCGATGCAACAAGTCTGTGAACATTCAGTCCGACAATCGTAAGAGAAGCCAAAACCTTTTTGTTATGACAATGCAAAAACTTGTTTTTGCATTACGCAACTCATCTTGGAAACTCGCAGGTATATCGATCATAGGGTATTACTTTTCCATTATGTGAGGATGTAGCCATACACAGGATTTATTAGGTGTTTTATATGATATCTCAGATCTCTTGGCACCCAGCAGAAAGGTCCCACATAATTTGTTCACACAGCCCTATAAATCATGCCTTAACCCCCCTCACATACCACACTATAATAGCACTATTACAGATAGGGCATTGAGTAGTTTCAGGAGCTTAAAGGGATTGTCTCACTACAAGAATTGCTGCTTTTTATGTTAAAGATCTTGCAAAAACAAGTCACTTTGCAATATGTGTCCATTACCAGTGTCTTACCTATTC
The DNA here is from genome assembly GCA_025379985.1 of Phyllomedusa bahiana. Classification (NCBI taxonomy): domain Eukaryota; kingdom Metazoa; phylum Chordata; class Amphibia; order Anura; family Hylidae; genus Phyllomedusa; species Phyllomedusa bahiana. Next base: position 40,302 of record JAODAL010015076.1, read on the forward strand.
CAAGATATCCCCTCTTGTATGGGCTGCATCGCCTTCTCAGTTGGCTATAGCTACAGACCTGTTTGACCTATCCTGATAAACTGTAAGCACTGGTTACTATGGCTACAGACCTGGATAGAAGCCAGCAAACACACCCCTGAATTCAAAATGAAAACAGGACAGAGGTAAGATGAATCAATGTAGTGAGACAACCCCTTTAACTCCAGCAGTGTCAGACAGCCAAGACCTTTCTGCAAAGGAGCAAAGATAACATTGATCTCAACCAGCCAACCTCTTAGATGCTGTGGTCGATCACAACTATGGCATCTATTTGGTTTCACAGAGGCTCACTGTGTAAGCCCATCCATCAGTGATCACAGGGTGATGATGGGTTGCCATGCCAGACGGGAACTTGATAGACCTCTTGAACGGCAAAATAGGTGAGCCTATTACACTGGACCTGAGACTACTTCTATAGTTGTATTATTATTTCTAGTTTCTCTTCACACACAGAAGAAAACTGAAAATAGAAGTGGTGCCAAACCTGTTTCATGACAGTAGGGTCCAGTAAGTAGAACGCTGTTACTCCTGACTGGAGGCAGCGAACGGAACGTGTTGCTAGAGCGCTAAGTGAATCTCAGTGATAGACCCAGCTAGGAAAGTTGATTTGGTCTAATATTTATTACAATTTCATGACGCGTTTCATTGGGTATCAAACCGGCTTCCTCAGATGAACAGAGCTAGATGCATACACAGTTTAAATACACTTTGCAAATCAAAACGAGGCTTAGTAATGAAGGAAGGCCATTCGCTATTTCAATTATAAAAGTAAATCCACTGCACACCAAAGGGATTTTTTTTGATGCAATGGTCAATATTTTATTTGTGACATTGCGGTGACAATTTCTACATCATATACATTATCTCAAAACATACTCAATGAATGTTAAACATAGAGAAGGAAAAGAAATTTTTTGGAACTCGATGTTATAATGTTGCGATGTTTCGGCAGGTATGCCTTTTTCAAACAAACATCTGAAGTAGGATGATAAGAATAGAATCTATCAGGAATGGTGTAGGTGTAATGATACATAAAGAGATCAAAGCGATGGATGAGACGTCCGGAGGTAAAGAGAAGCACCGGCGCTTAGTAGTAAGGTGTAAAATATGAGCAAAATATTAAAGGGGTTTTCTCACTACAATGATTGGCTGTTTACATTTAGAGACAGATAAATATTTTTCTAAATACATTGCTATTGGTCAGGAGATAAAGGAGACTTTATCTCCTCTTAGAGCACACAGGTTTGTGGTCCTGACCATCTCTCTCCCCCATCTCTTCCTGCTCTCTCTTATCTCTCATTAAAGGGGTTTTGCCACAATGTAATGTTGACGTGGGATCCTCCAAAATGGGTTTTTAATCACTTTTCTAATATATGTGATTACAAAAATTGCAGTCTGAGAGAGCTACAGCCTTCTTTACATGCCCTTGGTTACTTCAAAGTTTGTATTAGACATGGCCTGACAAGAGCTGCTGGACGGCTTGCGCAGAGAGAGCTTCTTATCTGATGAGACTGAGCTGCAGAAGTTTTCAAGGCACTGGGTAGAAATATGTTTTCTTTTGTATACAGAATAAACTAGTTGTAGTGTGATTTGATCCCTGCTTTATCTGATGACAGAGAACATGAAGGAACTTTCAAGCTGCTGAGGAGAAAAACTGTTGTCTTTTGTATACAGAATCCACAAGTTGCAGTTTGATTATTTCAGTGAACATGTCACACGATCCCTTATGCAGCTTTGTGCTCTGGCTGTGTGTGTCTGTGTGCGTCTCTCTCTCTTTCAGCTCTGTGATATGTTTACAATAGCTTCTTAGCAGATAAGGCTCCTCCTGGCAAAACCCCTTTAATCTAAACTGCAGTCAGTCATTCTCATTGGCCATGGTAAGTCACCTCCTGCAGAGTCTTATCTCTAGTTAAATCCTACAACGAACCACCACTTTTTTAGACATTGATTGAATAAACTTCTTTTTTCCTTTCTAGAAAAAGGTTTTATTGGTTGCACAATTCTCCTGTGATCGCTGGCACAATTCAGACTGGGTCAGACCAGAAAGGCAGAGCTACCCAAAATAAAGGATAAAAGATGAAATCTCACATAAAATGTATTACTTTCAGTGGACCATTACTCTATAGCTTACGTGGCCATGGGTCGCATGCACAAGGAACTTTGGGGAGAAGAGGAGGTATCATGAACTGGTGCCCGTGAGTGACAATCAGCTCACACTGCAGAGGTGCAGGCCCTACCACAGCTCACTGGCTAGTCTGTTCACTATAAAGGGAGATAGCAATGTGACTGTCACTATTACTGAACTTCTGTGGCTGTACTTACTGAAAGCCTGTAACTAGACGTTTACTAAAGGTCTATATCTATAATGATACTCAAGGTCTATGCAGTTTCTGGGTTTCTGTGGCTAAACTGTTAATTGGGGAATCTAGTTGCATTATTACTATTTATCTGTGGCTGTCACGGTTATTGGGAGTCTGTGGCTGCACTGTTACTGGGGTCTTTGGCTGTCACGGTTATTGGGAGTCTGCAGCCAGGGCCGCCAACAGAAATTTCAGGGCCCCATACAGCTGAAGCACCTGCCCCCCCATTAAACCCCGCCCCCAGCAACCCAATCGCCCCGCCCCCAGCAAAAAATAAAAACAGCCTCTAGGACATAAATGCGCCCATTTTACCACATAATACAGTGTGCAAGAAAGAATTGTATGGTGTAGTACACCGTACCAAGAGAGTCACATATCTGTCTGTCTATCTCACACATCTGCCTGTCCGTCTCACATATCAGAGACACAGGGCTAAGTCGCTCCATCCATATCCCCCTCCACCCACATACAATATCCTCCTCAATGTTTCCCTTGGTCACGCACCTCATCACAGGGTCAGATGTTCTCTCTTTTACTATCAGGTACACATGTACGCTGCCACTATACTAACGCCGATATAACCTACAACACCACCATATGGAGACCACATAGAGGTCCGACACCAGCTCGGGTCACATCACATTACAGTGAATACAGCACTGATCCAGTAAAGAAGTAAAATAACCCCTGAAATCAGGGACTCACCGGAGACGTCTAATCTGATGAGTCTTTCTCTTTCCCTTCTCTTCTGTATCTGTTCCCCACCGCCATGATGACTTGTCCCGGCCACCACACAAATATCTTAGAATCCTCAATTTTCCAGCACCTCTTTACCTATTCCCACCTCTGTACAAACTACCCAGGGGTGGGAGAGCGGGTACAGGCCATAACCTAGAGGCCTAGTATCCTAAGGGGTTGGAGGGTGGGAAGAGGACTAATCCCCTGGAGATAATGCTACAACTATGGGCTGCTGCCCTCTCAATTATATTACCAGGTTGGTAGTCAAGACTCTAGGTAGGTAGGCAAATGGGCAAGGCCCCCGGTAATTAGACAGGCCCTATTTAGGTAGGTAGACCCCCACCGGATAAGTTGGTAGGCCAGCCCCAGGTAGGTTGGTGGGTACCTAGCCACGAGTCCCCTTTAGTTTGTAGGCGGCCAGGGCCCCCTTTATGTTTAGGTAGAGCCAGGGCCCCTGTAGAGTTCGGTAGACTCAGGGCTCCCTTTAGCGTTAGGAAGAGTCAGGGACCCCTTTAGCGTTAGGTAGAGTCAGGGGCCCCTTTAGCGTTAGGTAGAGTCAGGGACCCCTATAGCGTTAGGTAGAGTCAGGGACCCCTTTAGGTTTAGCTAGGTAGCCAGGGCCCCCTTTAGAGATAGCCAGGTAGCCAGGGCCCCCTTTAGGGATAGCTAGGTAGCCAGGGCCCCCTTTAGGGATAGCTAGGTAGCCAGGGCCCCCTTTAGAGATAGCCAGGTAGCCAGGGCCCCCTTTAGGGATAGCTAGGTAGCCAGGGCCCCCTTTAGGGATAGCTAGTTAGCCAGGGCCCCCTTTAGGGATAGCTAGGTAGCCAGGGCCCCTTTAGAGATAGCCAGGTAGCCAGGGCTTCCTTTAGGGATAGCTAGGTAGCAAGGGCCCCCTTTAGTGATAGCCAGGTAGCCAGGGCCCCCTTGAGTGATAACCAGGAAGTCAGGGCCCCCGTTAGTTATAGCCAGGTAGCCAGGGCCCCCTTTAGTTATAGCCAGGTAGCCAGGGGCCCCTTTAGTTATAGCTAGGTGGCCAGGGCCCCCTTTAGTGATAGCCAAGTAGCCAGGGCCCCCTTTCATTATAGCCAAGTAGTCAGGTCCCCCTTTAGTTATAGCCAGGTAGTCAGGGACCCCTTTATTTGTAGCCAGGTAGACAGGGCACCCTTAATTTATAGCCAGGTAGCCAGGGCCCCCTTTATTTATAGCCAGGTAGCCAGGGCCCCCTTTCTTTATAGCCAGATAGCCAGGGCCCCCTTTATTTATAGCCAGGTAGTCTGGGCCCCCTTTATTGATAGCCAGGTAGCCAGGGCCCCCTTTATTTATAGCCAGGTAGCCAGGGCCCCCTTTAGTTATAGCTAGGTAGCCAGGGCCCCCTTCCTTATATATAATAAAAAAAAAACAACAAACAGCCACTTACCTTGCTCCGGCTCCCGGCCGCTCCGATCTTCCCGCCGGCTCCGTACTGCCGCCCTGCATAGGCGGCGCGGTTAAGTGACGTCACCGCGCCGCCTACGTTAGCAGTAGGGGCCGGCGCCCGGCAGGCTTAAGGCCTAACGCCTTCAGCCTGCCAGAGCGGTCGGCGGAGCGCAGCGCTGTGGCGCTGTGCTCCGCTGACACCGCGCAGCCCCGGGAGTCGGGGACATTAGTGCCCGACTCCCGGGCTGGTCTCTGGGCGCTCGGGACGCAGCGGGCCCCCTTATTCCACCGGGCCCCATACAGGAGTTCCGGCTGTACTCCCTGTATGCACCCTGTCTGCAGCTGCAGTGTTATGGTCAGTCTGTGGCTGCACTAGGACTGAGGTCTTTGGCTGTCACGGTTATTGGGAGTCTGTGGCTGCACTGTTACTGGGGTCTTTGGCTGTCACGGTTAATGGGCATCTGCAGCTGCAGTGATATGGTCAGTATGTGGCTGCACTAGTACTGAGGTCTGTGGCTGCACTGTTACTTGGGGGTCTTTGGCTGTCATGGTTATTGGGAGTCTGTGGTTGCACTGTTATTGTTAGTTTGTGGCCGCACTCATTGGGGGCCTGTGGCTGCACTACTAGTGAGGGTCTGTGACTCCTGATATTGGGCATCCTACAACTGCCACTATTGTTAGGAGTCCTGTCTATGTTATGTGGGGCTGTTACTAGGGTTGAATTTTAATGGAGATCCTGTAGCTCTTGCTGTTATTGGGGTCCTGTGCCTGCTACTATTATTTAGACAGTGGCTGTTGTAATTGTGGGAGTATCTTCACACTTCACAAAAATGTACTGAAAATATAATTGTGACTCTGTCGAAACGGTTTACAATTCCTGCCCTTGCGATAACTGCACTAATCACTAATATATTGGGTAATTTAGCTAAAATCATCTATTATTACAGATATCCACAGTTGTTTATAGAAGTCTCTGGTCATTACCTTTACATGAATGTGAGAGCGCCCGGTCGAGGGTCTGTTTCTAATCATACTTTCTGACTGCATACGTCTCTTTTCTCTGTGTGTAAGCATTAAGCCTTGTGGATGGAATAGACTTTCTAAGAGAAAAAAATTAATATTGATCCCAGATTACTGAAAGCTCAAAAAATATATCAAACATCAAGATTTGCTTTGTGTGCTTGCTGATCGCCCCGCACATTCCATAACACCAGGGCATATGCTGCTTTTATTTATAGGGAAAATAAAACCTTACACAGGATTTTTGAGACTGAAAAAACATTAGAAATTATATTCATTTTAAAGCAAACATCAGCTCAGTTTTTCATTTAAACATATGGCATAAGGTTTAATATCACTTTACTTTTTCTTTCAACTTTTTCTTTCAACTTCACGATACATTTAACTTTTTTTGGGGGAATATATTTTACCATATTATTCCAATAATTCTCTACCAGACTAAGACCCGCTAACTCACAAAGTGTTTGTGGGCTGTCATCTGGGTGTTCCTACCAGAGAGTAGCCATGCCGTCTCCCAGTGGTATACGGAAAGGGAGCAAAGATCAAGCAGGAAACCTATTACTGGGTTTTGCCACCAAGAACTCATGGATCTGGTGTTTGTTTTCCCCTTCGCACCTTTGGGCCGTTTTCGTACACCCTTGTTTGCTATCAGTGCAGTTTTTCTATAGAGAAGAATCCTTACCATCTTATAGTAAAGCAAAGCCAAGCCTTTGCTTTATGCAAAACAGTCAGTGAGGTCTGAAAGGCAAGTAAATCCTCACACCAACCAATTTATTGGTGGCTTTCCCCAAGGAGAGATTTTTCCCCCATCTTATAGTAAAACAGGATGTGACTGACCATGGATGGGCCACCTCTTTGCAATCCCTCTTAGCAGCCCCATAAGTCTCCCTTATCAGGGAAGTTACTCCATAGCTAGGTTTCCAGGGTAAGTATAGTATTAGCAGGCCCATCTTATCCATTGGGCACACTAGGCAGTTGTCCTGGGGCTCCAAAGCCATAAGGGCCCCAGGTGGTGAATGTATGTCCCCCTAATCCAGGACATATGCCATGCTTTTGTAATTGATTGTGTGTTCTTAGGACATGCAGACAGCCAAAAACCATGGTGTCCTGCCAGTTAGTTTTGAGGGCTGCTTACAAGACTTTCAGCAGGGTGTCCAACCACTCTCAGACTGACCAGCAGGGGAGATGTGGAAACCCCTGGTGCGCCCCTGGACATGGTTAGCCTCTATCAGGAAGAAAGACAGAGAAAAAGAGGCAGAGTGCAAGAGTCGTGTGCAATGCATGCAGTGTATATGCAGCAATATAGCTGTAAAATGGGCCTCAAGAATCAACTCCTCTGGTGGGCATCCAAGAATCAGTTTTACTGGTGGGTCGCAAGCAACCCAGTCTGGCACTGGTCCCAGTTTAGGTGGCGTGATCATATGAGTGTGCTTTAGGGGTGATTAGAGGCATAGCCTCATGTGGTGCCATGTTTGGGTGTAGCTAGAGCTATGGCCTAGTGTGATGTCATATATTTGGGCGAGTCCAGTACCCTGCTATGCCCGCGGCCCATAATACAATTAAGCTGGCCCTAAGTATTGGACCTCTCTATAATGACTAATAGCGATAGTGTTACCCAAATCTGGAATGCCTCCATACCTACTGTATTTGCCAGATCATTAGAGATGGTAAGACTATTTCCTTATTTCTACCATAGATAGATTGGAATGGGGTAAGAGTCCTTTTGAAAGGGGGCAGATTTATCAACACTGTCTAATACTGTTTTTAGATGGTATAAACTTAGCCTTGATAGTCTTACAAAATGCATCACAGTTATTATACTGTTGATACATCTGGTGCATATTTATACTATGTAGTCTAACTTTACACTTCCTTTAGCTGGCTTAACTGCGACAAAACTTTTTGGTACATGGCATCACATGCAAAGCCTCATCTCTTTGACCGAGGTCTCGCCCCTTTTGTAGGACGAGGCACAGAAATGTCTATAAACTGCCTAAAATAACAAGGGAAAACATGAAGGGAGAGGCATGGACCGCACATCCTCACATTATAGGTTGATCTATTGCTTTTCAGCAAAAATTTATAAAAGTGAACATGAAGTTCTTAGTATACTTTTTGATCAAACGGTATAAGCCCACTTGCCACTTTACGATGACTTCTTTAAAATGGGTCACTACACTAATGGATATAGCACTGCATGGCGACCAACGCCGCAGGATCAGCCACACCATAGAGGGGCACAATCCAGTGTTCAAACAACACCTCTGCTGCCAGACCTAGCCCCCCGGCTCTGTGTGGCCCCCAACCATCAGGATACAAACATGCTTTATCTCTGTCCTCATACTTTAGAAAGTAATATTCATCTTTTGACAGCTACATTTAGCTGATGGCACTGTTATGGTGGGCACTGTATGGCTGGCATTATTATGATGGATGGGCAATATATAACTGGCACTGTAACAGTGGGCAGTGTTCTGGTGGACACTATATGGCTGGCACTGTAATGATGGGCATTGAATTCCTTCCACTATTAGGGTAGGCACTGTAATGCAGGCACTATTATGGTGGGCAGTGTTATAGTGGGCACTAGTATGGCTAACACTGTTATGGCGAATTTTGTATAACAGGCACTGCTATGGTGGGCACTGTATGGCCGGCACTGATATGGTGGGCACTGCATTCCTGGGACTATTACGGTTGGCACTGTCTGGTGGGCTGTATATAGTATTTTCGGCAACCTTAATGAAAAATCCAGTAAAATCTATTTCTGTATTATCTATGGATTTCTTCTGCGACTGAGTATTTATTTCTGATACAATCATGGCAGATCCACAATATATACTATAAAAATGCCTGATAGGTTGGAGACTCCAGAGAGGAGGAGATGATGAGGAGGAGGCCACAGATGTGTATTGTTCTCTCTAATTATAGTTATGAAACTGCCACTTTTGTAAGCCGCAAAAACCACAATGAAAATAGGTGCCTCATCTCTTCTTTCTGGAGCCCCAAACAGGGGACCCTTCATTCTGATCTGTGGCAGCCCCTAAAGTGGAACCAGGACCTTTTAGCAATTTTGGATATTTACAGTTGAGGTTCCATGAAGATCTCAGATGGGGAAAAAGCCTCTAAGATATACCATAGCCCTGGAAGAGGTACAAGATGACAATGTGGCCCTTGGACCATAAAATATTATGCACCCCCGAATTAAAGGCAAATTTCCACTGGCAAAATAAAACGTTGGTCTCAGGAGTCAGACCTTATGTTACTATATTTACTATTTTGCCATAGGCAAACTTAAACTCTATCAGTTCTCTATCTATAAAACACTAAAACGTAACTTTTATTATATATAACACTTAACCTCTATACACACTATTATATATACAGCAATTTACTAACTCCATTAAGGGATCCCAAGCCTCCTTCTTGGGCAGTCGTCCCTAATCTAATGGACACAAAACAAATAAGGCCCCCTTGAGACACCCCTGTGGCAGGTGACACTTGTAAACAGAGGTGAGAAATCACAATTTAAAACGTCATATCTGACCTCCCCGACATGTTTCACCAGCTAAGCTGGCTTCATCAGGGGTTAGAGGTCCGGTCCCATGTGGTCTAAGCTAAGCTAAGATCAAAAGTCACTCTCTGTTCTCTTGCGAGATTCCCATTTTTTTGGAGACTATTAGACCTTATGTTAGACACACGGCAGACCTGGCAGACGTGTTTTGGTAAAGAACACTGCATTTTTTATGTGAACATTAAGCAACTAACGGAAAATTTCCCTTAGTAAAAGCAAAGAGGTTCTCAGGAGTCAGACCTTATATTAGGACTTGTGTGGTTCGTTATAGGAACCAGGTCCCAGTAGTATTTGGAGGATCCATACTTCACAGACGAAAAACACAAGATGTAACATTTGTTATTTTTTCATATTTTTGTATTTTCTAACCTACACTACTTGAGTGCAAGACAGCTTGAAAGTATTTATCTACTGTTAGAGAAACACCTTTTGATTCTGCGGTTCTGAGATATTTGCGTAACCAAAACATTGATGCAGAGCAGAAGAAAAGAATTTGCACATACACATCTGCAGGCTAGATCTGGAAGCAGACAATTAATATTCTTGCTCAGTGTGTTGCAGGAAACATTCTGCGTTTCACGTGAGAACTGAGAACATCAAAGTATAAGCCTAAGTCAGGAGGAATAAAACGTGAGGTGTTATAGATGGAGCAAGTAGAAGTTTATTGAGCTACACTGAAAAAACAAGCACGTGCCTGCAGGTAGACCAAGTGACCCGTGGGCTGCATCATTGAACTCCCCACCAGAAAACTGGGAATTAATGTTTCCAGACAATGCTCATTTTTCTTGACATCCATTTTGCTAATGATCTATTATTTGCAAGACTTTTTTTTTGTGGTACCATCAACTATATATTAGGATCAAGGCATTACGGGCATATCTCCTTCATTTCTTATAGATTGATGTGTAAACAGAGGTTGAATCTGACAGCCCACCACAAGCAATACAGACAGGGACATAACTAGAATTCATAGGGCCCCAGAGCAATCTGAAATAGAGTCCCACCAGCTAATGACAGGAACCTGAACCAGCAGCATAAATAGCAGTAATTAAAGATATGGAGAACAGCACCTTTTATCAGAGAACCAATATAAGCAGTATTAGATAGCAGAGGCAACTTACTCATTTTTCCGCTCAAAAATGTAAAATTGCAGTGAATGGCTGCCAAGAGGGAAAAGGTGACGGCAATGGATCCTAACTAGTGGCACTATGGTCTTGCTTGTGACCCTACTCTTTCACCCTCCTCTCAGCTATGCACAAGCCAGTGTCTGTAGGAGACAGTCTCTACTTTCCACCAGTAAACACTTGCATATGCTCCTGTTATGGTAGTGGAAGTATCCACGTTGATGGTGCACATTGTTGGACTGTGGTGCCTATGGCCCACCAGTGGAGATGATTTTAAGGGGCCCACCAGTGAAGCAGGTTCTTGGGTCTCACTGGTTGAGTTAATTCTTGGGGCTCTCCCAACAACTACTGTACGTGACTGCATATACTGCACATAACTCTTCTACTCTGCTTCTTGGTTCTTCTTTTCACTGTATTTCTCCACAGCTGATGGGCCCACCATGACCAGGGGCCCACTGGCGTTTTCCCCTAATCCTCTGTGGGCTAAGCCGAGCCTGGAGATGCAGAGTAAAGACAAGAGGTCAGGTGAAGGTGAAGCAGGCTATAATCATGGCTCAGTACCTTGACAATATGCACACAGTTTCTCTTCCATATATTGAAGGCTCAATAGGACCTCTTAGTCCTATATAGATGCCTGTTGCAGGAGTAACCTTCGTCTCTACAGTCTCTACTCTGAACGTCTGTAATTGTAGCGGCTAGAGTAGTGGATCCAATTGGTGTTACAAGCCACACTAGGGAGCGGAATCTAAGTAGATCCCGGTGTTCACCAGAGCCCACCACAAGGCATGTTGGCCTTGCTACAGCGGGAGTCCTACCAGGTCCCTACAACAGATGCAACTTGCTTGCGGTGGTAGCTGAGGTGTAGCGAGGTACAGAATCATCGGGCAAACTCTTAGTCACGGACAGGCAAGAAGGTCAGGACAGGCGGCAAAGGTTCGTGGTCAAGGGACAAAGGCAACTTTTACGGTACATGGTATATTAATGGAACAGTTCAGGAACGCTTTCTCAATAGGCAATAGGCACTAAAGATCAGCAGGGAACTAAGGAAGGTGTCCCGGATATATAGGGTCACCACCCGGAAACAACCAATTACCCAAGAAAGCAGGTCAGCAGAGGAGTGCAGAAGAGCAGGAGCATGGTTGGGTAAGTTCTTACCAGCAATATGAGCGCGCCAACACTCGTCCCCAGCAGCAAACCCGGAGAAGGGACACAAGTGCACCCGTAGTCGCCGAGGGCAACTCGTTACAGTAATGCTGTCTACTTAGTACAGATCTCCTTCGTTCATAAAACGACATGAAAGTTCTGAAGAAGAGCTTGTTTAGACCAGGACCTAGCAAATCCCAGTCGTGATGTTAAGGGAACTTTCTTCTTACAATTTATCAATTTTCTAATCCTAGAGGGCTCAAGGGTGGTGGGGCAAAAGTCTCACCTGGAGTTCAGGTACAAACTTAAATGTAGCTATGGTACAAATCTCTTCTCTCTAAGTCCCCCAAAGGGGAAGCCTCCCTTGGTCCCAGCGGGATAGGCTAGAGTCATTCACTTGCTGAAACCTGAAAAACACTGAGACCAGTCTGTGTTGGGGTGGTCGGGGTCGTCTAACACGAAACCCACGCTTGTAAAGGGGTAACAATTCTACGTGACCTGCCTCTCTCCCCCCTTAAACGTGTCTGGAGTTGGGTGACTTAATCACCCCTGTTCCACGGGATTGTTTTAAATGAAGGGGAAACGGGTGTGTGGAGCCAAAGGGGCAGCCACTTCTTTGGTTTCTGTACCTTTCAACTCTGTATCCTGTTGCAACCTGTTTATAACACTTGTCTCTTTTAAAATCTGGCCCTCTTCTGAGAGCATCCTGCTTGAAGCCTGGCAATGGTAAACTGTTTTATCAATTAAATGTTTTCTTGCTCATAGTCAAAATTAACACAGGATGAGGGGGGACGTTTAATCCAATTAAAAAAAGTTCCCTAAAAATTTTTGACCGATTTAGGGTCAAACCCCTGATTTTTTTCCATTAAGTCCTTTTTAGAAAATCACAGTTGTGTAAAAAAGTACTGTTATGAAAAGGGGCATGTGCATCTAAAGGGAAGAGATGGGCTCCTTTTGTTTAATTTAAAAAACCTTTTAAAACTTTCATGGTATCCCCCCAAAAAAAACTACCCAAATTTTTTTCACATTTTTAAAGGATTGTCCAATGAACCAAAAAGAGAAACAAATTCTCAAAATTTTCCGGGGTTTTCTGATAATTTTGCTTTTCTTTTCCATTGTCACCCCCCCTTCTCTGCATCAACAGCAGTATTTACTTCGAAAGTGTTTTCCCCATCCCCTGTTACAAGCCCGTAATTTGCAGTCTTTTCTATTTCCTCCCAACAGGGTCATATTTAATTCGGGCCCCCCGTAGCCAAAACTCAAAACCCCCACAAATTCCATTCCTATCTTGCACTATATCAGGGGGCCACATTTTTTCTTTATTTTGATTAGGACCCCATACGAGATTACTGCCCAATGCCCTAATTGCGCCCCCGATCCCCGTTCATTCATGTATTCCCCGTTTCCCCTCATGTTTAAAGCCTTGGGAACCAGGACAAAAAGAGTATAGCTTTCAAGGCTACCCTAAAAAGCCAAACCTCTTTGTTCACCTGATTTCCTGGGCTCCACACAAACCTGTTTCCTGTTTCTGGAGACACAGAACTTTTGAGCTTTCTGTCATCAAACAACTGATGTAGAACTGCACGAATCCTAACAGCAAATATAACCAAAGTACATTACAAAAGTGACCACTATGGGAGAAATATGATTTAGAAAATATTTTTTTTATTGGACAACCCTTTTAATGTAGCCTTACCTGGTGAGATCATAGTGTGGAACCTTAATGCAGTTGAAAACCCACGGCAGCTATTGTTAGGTCTGAGAATAAACCTTTTCCAATACTGAAGCTGCCTAATATATTGGAGTTACACAAATAAAGTGATAGTCGTCTTAGAACATCCTAAAGTATCGTTAACGCTATATGTTGTCAATTTTGTGGTTTCGATCACAGTAGACAGAAACATTTGACATGAAGCAGAGGACAACGTCGAAATCACCATTCTCAAGTTGTGTTTACTATTCAGTTTAAATATGCGAACAATCTGTGCAAAACCTACAAAGGAAACTTCCCACTCCTGGTAAATATTTTCTCAGAGTGCAGAGCCTGATTTTCATCTTCTGATAGAAGCAAAATGTTGACTTTCTTCGACAGGACTTTATCTACCATAATAGGAGAGGAGACATATGCCTGCAGCATCGATGGTGGCTCAGTCATGTTCACTTCATTTTCATTTATTATCTTGTATTTATTTTATAGTATTTGATCTCCACTAACTCCTTTCTTTTCTCAATTCAACCATCGCCAACTACACATGTAGGACATCCCAACCTTTACATGACTGGAATTCCATGGCTAGAGGTTGGATATTACGTTTGATGACTGCTCTTTTTGACGAGTTGAAGAGAATGCAGAGACATTTTCAGGCATGAATTAAACCTCATAAAGGGTGCATCTCAAAGCTTCTGTAATATTTTTGCAAGGCCTAATTTAAAGTGGGCAGTACCACTTTGTTAGAAGAGTCCTATGATAATAATGTTCACCCACATTTTCTTCACCCTTGGTTGAACTTGATGGACACGTGTCTTCTTTCAACTGTACTAACTATGTAACAATGTCTCAGAATTGTGGGGGCACCTAATAGTGTTTAACCCCCCCAGCAATGTGATCACAGGCAAATGGAAATTTTCGCTAAAATCAATGCAGGACAACTTGGGTCTATAACAACGAAAGACTATTTGCAACTGTTTTTCTTTTTTCTATTAGATCAGGTACAAAATGAAGGCTCTCACTGGGTCCATTTTCCTGAGCAAACCGCTGATATTGCTGAAGACCAGTATTCCCTGTGAAGCAGCTATCATGGAAGCCCTTTGTACTGCTTCATAGAAGAATGTCTAAAGTAGGAGACCCACCACTATGGCAGCCATTTGCCCAAATAGGATTAAGTGTGCGTGTGTACCTGGGTAGGAGAATATCAGTAACAGGGTTTTATCTATAGTGTTCTACACTACCAGGGTCCAGGGTTGGACTAGGCTACCTGAGTACCAGTGGATCTTCTGCAGGGCTCAAGCTCAGACACAATAATGTGCATCCAATATTTTAGGATCCCGAAGGTCTGGCAAAAGACAGACTCCTTTTGAGGTGACCTTGGAACCAATCAACAGATATCCTGTTAAACCATGAATTTGTAAAGATTATTTTACAGTGGACTTACAAAAATGACTTAAAAGTGTACATATGTCGTGTACAGGTGGAAGGTGGACCTCCGGGTCTCTATATCTCTCCTGTTTATTAAAATCTATTATCGATCATAGGCTAAAGTAATAAATTAGTTGATTGATCGATCCAACCACCAGATATTAGACTCTTTTAAACCAGTGCAGGATAATTCAGTAGCAAGTTCTTATCACTCCTTGAGATGTTGGAGTCTGAATAGGCTCCTAGTGAGGCAACATGTTAGTGTTAAGGACTCACCTGTACTGGGATCCCCTTGACGCTATTGGGAGGTGAACTTAAACATTTTTGATCAAAAACTGTAAACTAAGAGTCCCAGGTTTTCATATTTCCTTAGCAGTAATGTATTTTCAAAAATTCCTATATACCTTGATGTTTTACTTAGTTTTTAGTGTGCCACTGGTATTTGTAATGGATGTATGTTATTGCCTTTCCAGTGTGCACCTATGCTTACGTTTTTCAAAAGATGTTTCTGGATGTGCACAGCCTAAAAAGTTTTGTAGTTTTTTTATTAGAGAGTTTTGAGGCTGCCCTTTAATGGGTTGTCTCACTATAAAAATTGCTTTTTATGTTAAAGATCTTGTAAAAACAAGTCACTTTGCAATATGTGTCTGTTAACAGTGTCCTACCTATTCTGAGATATTCCCTCTTGTATGGGCTGCATCAGCTCCTCAGGTCACTATAGCTACAGACCTGTTCTATCTCTCCTGATAGGCTTCCAGCACTGGTTGCTATAGTTACAGACCTGTTCGATCTCTCCTGATAGGCTGCCAGCACTGGTTGCTATAGCTACAGACCTGGCTTCTACTGCAGCCTAGTGGAAGCCAGTAAACACGCCCCTGAATTCAAAATGAAACCAAGAAAACAGGACTGAGGTAAGAGGAATCGATGTAGTGAGACAACCCCTTTAACTTATCAACCCCTCCAATGCTATCTATATGAAAACACGGATTTTAATATATACTACTACAAGTCGAGTTTTAATCTTCCCCTCCAATAAACCATGAATTGGTTCTGATTTTGGAAGGAGAAACAGATTTGTTATATGTATTGAGCAGTTATTTCAGTCTTGTGTACTCCTCATGAACATGTAAGCGTTCCCATAGCTGTGAGTAGCCAGTAACCCATTCATTTCCGGCTGCTGGAGTGAAATATGAGAGGTTGTCTTTATTCTTTTTTCCGAGATCTCAATCTCTTTCAGCTATTTCTGTTCACCCATAGTTCCAGTTATGAAAAATAAACATTGATAGCATTTCACAAGAGTCTGGTGAGACCTCAGCCGCCATGAACGACAAGTCCTGGTGTGCTTCAAGCCAGCATGCGGCTCTGTTATGCTTGCCGGATGACAGCGCTAACCTCTACAAGCATCTCTTATTAGGAACCCGTCACCATGTTCGTTCCTTCATCAATCATTTACAGTGAATGATAAAACCCTTTCAGGAAAGAAAATTAATGATGTCATAAGATAATAATAACATAAGGATGAATGGAAGTGCTAAGTTATAGCCTAACGTTATGGACCATGGGGAAATGTCAAAAATGACTCTGTTGTCTTTGACTTCTATTTAGTTGGAGATATTACATTAAATACATTGGATACTGTGTTGGGTCCAGTCTCTGCCTCTAATTCTAAAATCTAGGCTTAAAGTGTACAAGACTAAAACAAAAAAAATGACATATGCCAGGCCTAAACCTGATGGGCTGCATCCAAAGGTATATGGTTAGTTGCCGCACAAAAGGCTCAGGTGTTCATACTGGAATTTCATAATCATGGAGATCAACATGGTCATCTGTCTTGTAGAAGTGCCTACACACCACTAGCAACATTGGTAAATGACCCATAGGGCCACATGTATGAAAACTGTCTAAGTCTAAAACTCACTTTGTTCCCCATAGCAACCAGAGTGCCCCTCTCATTTGTCCAGAGCACTGTATGATATGAGAGGAGCGCTCTGATTGGTTGCTTTGAGCAACAAAGTGAGTTTTAGTCCAAGACAATTTTCATACATGTGGCCCATAATCCTCATCTGAGAATAGTATGTAAGACCTGTGGTCCCTGCTTATATGTGTACCCTCCTCTCCAAATATGCCCATGGGCCTACACCTGCGATGTAGAACTCCTCCCATACGCACTTTGCTCTGGTAACTACAGTAAAAGCGGTTGTCTCACCATGCAATTTCATAGAACCACAGGCAGCTTCAGACTCACTGTTCCTGGTCAGACTGTGGGTGGTTCTACAGCAGTGATTAGTATATCAGCCCTGTATTCCCAGCTCTTCTAATTGTACTGTCATGACTGCAGGAGATGTAATCTATAGTGCAGAGGGCTACAGAGTTCAAACAATCAAAAGTAATAATCTCTTTTGGTTGTTAGCAATAACACACTCTGTTCTCAAGCTGCCGTCCATCCTGGTGACTTCACTCCCTGCTTTCTGTCTAATCAGGAAAGGAAAGTAGGATGGTAGCCAGAGAAACCTGTGTGCAGTCAGAAGAGATAAAATCTCTTATCTCCTGACCAAGGTAATATCAAAAAGGCTAATGTATTTGAAAAAAAGGCTAGATTTAAAATTCTCTACATGTTGAAAGCTAATCTGTGTAGTGGGACAACCCCTTTAACTCAGAACTTAAAGGGGTTGTATCATTTGAACTGTTCATGCTGTTCAGCTAATTCTCTGAGATTGAATTAGAAATCCAGGGGCGAGTCTCTCCTCTCAGCAGGCGTGTCTCCCCTCCCAGGAGGCGTGTCTCTCCTCACTGAAGACCTATGACATCGTCATTGTGTGTGAGGCAGTCGAAGCAGAAGGATGTCTGCAGAGGACAGCTCCTCAGCCTCCTGCATGCTGCTCCTGTGTCTGCAGAGCTTCAGGCTCCACAAGCTCCTTGCTCTGCTATAAGCAGTTATACAGTCAGCCTGAACTGATGAAACACTTGTGAGGAATGTACACTGCCCCCCCTCCCTCCCACTCTGTTACCAGACAGCAGTCTGTCTTACTGTGTTATATGCACACTGCCCTCCTACCCTTCTCTTCCCCTATTAACAGGTAGGAGCCTGTATAAGACTCTGTTGTATGAGGGGCTCTATGACTTAAACAGGCAGTCATTGCCCAGATCATTCACCCTAGAGCTGGGAGATGTGTATAGAGCCAGCAGACCTTGGTTTCACTATCGATTTTAACAGCTCAGAGGGGAGTAAACAAAGAGTGTGCAGGCAGCCAATCACAGCGCAGGGGGCGTGTCTGGGGCATTTCCTGTCTGGGGACATATCCAAACAGGCTGAATGAAATGTCAGCCAGCTAATCACCGTGCAGGGGGCGTGTCCAGGTGGCGGGATCCGGCCAGGGGGGCGCGTCCCGACCAGCAGCAGTAGAAATAGAACACAGATGCATAGAAAAGCTCATATCTGCTAAACGAAGTGACTGACGTAATGCAAACCAATTACAAAAGTGCTTATTTTTACTGTCCCACAATCTGAGACATGATCTTTGTAGCGATACAACCCCTTTAACTCCTTAACGACCGTGCACCGTCTTTTGGCGTCAGACGGTGCGGGTCGTTCGTCAGCAGCGACGTCTTTTGGCGTCGCTGCAGACATCGGCGTTAGCGGCGCCCGGCGCCACAGCTGCGCTGGGATTGGGGCTGTACTACACAGCTCTGCTCTGTCGGGTGATCGGAACACCCGGTCACCCGACAGAGCTCGGGGAACGGCTGCACAGTCAGCTCTGGGGACCTAGAGTGGCCCCAGAGCTATCTGTGTACTAAGCCAGTGTCCAGGCCAGCCTGTGTGCTGTCCTAATCACTGCCTGTGTCAAACTGACACAGATTAGAATGTATTAGCATATATGAATATGCTAATACATTACCAAGTGTAAAAAAAAATGTAAAACAGTTCTCCCTTCAGGGGAATAAAAAAAGTAAAAAACCCATAAAAAGTGTAAAAAAAAAAAGAATAAAAAAATAAATAATAAAATAAAAATAAATATTTAATAAAAATAATTGTGCATAAATTACACACACAAAAAAACCTACACATATTTGGTATCCACACGACCGTAATAACCTGTAGAATTAATCTAAGTTATTAAGTGTGAAATGTGAATGGTGTAAAAAAAAAATTTAAAAAAAATAAAAAATAAGAATAAAAAAAATACTGCAATTATTTATAAGTGAACTTAAACTATTCCCCCATAAAGTACAACTTGTCTCGAATAAAACGAGGCCTCATACAACTGCGTCATTGAAAAAATAAAAAAGGTTACAACTGCTGAAACGCAAGGAGGCAAAAACTAAAAAAATGTTCTGGTCATTAACTACTTTTCAGGCGTTCGGCTTAAGGGGTTAAAGGAGTTATCGCACCACATTGATTCATCTTACCTCAGTCCTGTTTTCTGAGTTTCATTTTTTTTTTATTCAGGGGTGTGTTTACTGACTTTACTGCCTACTACTGGCCTGCAGTGACAGGTCTGTAGCTATAGCAACCAGTGCTGGCAGTCTATCAGGAGAGATCAAACAGGTCTGTAGCTATAGCGAACTGAGGACTAGATGCAGCCCATCCAGGAGGGGATATCTAGGAATAGGTAGGACACTGCTGATGGACACATATTGCAAAGTGACTTGTTTTTGCAAGATCTTTAACTTAAAAAGCAATCCTTGTAGTGAGACAACCCCTTTAACTCTTTCATTCACTTTTTGATCAGACCCTTAAAGGGGTTGTCTCACTACATTGATTTGTCTTACCTCAGTCCTGTTTTCTTGGTTTCATTTTGAATTCAGGGGCGTGTTTACTGGCTTCCATTAGGCTGCAGTAGAAGCCAGGTCTGTAGCTATAGTGACCAGCGCTGGCAGCCTATCAGGAGAGAGCACACAGGTCTGTAGCTATAGCAACCAGTTCTGGCAGCCTATCAGGAGAGATTCAACAGGTCTGTAGTTATAGGGACCTGTGGAGCTGATGCAGCCCACAAAAGGTGGAGTATCTAGGAATAGGTAGGACACTATTAATGGACATATATTGCAAAGTGACTTGTTTTTGCAAGACCTTTAACCTAAAAAGCCATCCTTGTAGTGAGACAACCCCTTTAAGAGACGCTTCCTTGACTGCAGAGGGCATATTTTGGTAAAGGTGCCATCTCTATCTCTAGTGTCTTAGGGATGAGAAGGACAATGCAATATCTCATAGGTCCACTGAGAATTAGGTTCAACCATCCTATGTTACCACATCTTGGAGAGGTTACACCATGCCACAGTAGGCCCCACCTAGACATTTGGATCTACTCCAGCCATTCTGCTCTACAGACCATCAGACTGTGCAGAACCGCAATGTAATACAATATATAGACAGCACCAATCTCAAGGACCTCCACTGACATTGATCCAGCCCTACACTGCTGTATAAAAAAAGTCATAAAAACTGTATGGATCCTAGTAAAAAAAAAGTTACATCTGAAAGCTTCTTTTTTTGCCAGGAGAGCGACTTTATAATATACTTTCCTACTCTGTATCCTGCAACTTTACATGAACAATAATCCATTCTAACAGTAGAAAAGTAAGTCAACCGCTCCGATGCCAAAATATCCCATTGCACAAAATGATTTGTAATGGATTTTATTTGGGCAACTACTGTAATATTGTTTTAAGCATTTTCTGACCTCGCACAGAGAGTAAATATTATAAATTAACATGTTTTCTAGAAGTATTTAGATCTAAGAAATTAATTTTGAAAAGACATAACTGACAGATGGTTTTATAAGCAATACCAGACTGTAAAATACAGGAACGAAACATTTTTTAGGGGGACTGAAGATTTTTTTTTCATGAAAGCTCACAGAGCCGGCCAAATGCTTTTCAGCAAAGAGGAAAGCTGCCAGCAGCTATAAATGGGGCTGCAAAGTAAGACATCGGAATTTATAGGCTAGAAATAACAAGTTCTGCAGGGTCTCTTGTCTATTTCTTTTACTTTTCAGCGTTAGCACCACTGAATGGAAATCTCACAATTTGCTTAACAAACTGCTCCTATAGTAGACTCCATTTACCCTGTGTTGGCAGCGCCCACATACTATATTCACCAAAAAAACCTTCCAATGTATACGGTAAATCTAACTATATCTGAAATAGTCATTTGGTTCAGGGACACAACTGCTAGAGGATACTTATTGGCAGAGGTGTAACTCCAAGCTCTTGGCCCTAGAGCAAAAAGTTAAATGGGCCTCCCTAGTTACCATGCATCATTTACAATACTGATGTTTTCTTATGTGACAGAAGGGCTTTTGGGACCCCTCATGCCACAGGGCCCGGTAGCGACTGTTACCACTGCACCCCCTATAGCTACACCCCTGCTTATCGGGGTAACAATGTTAGACACCTTATTGTATCCACCACTGATTTGCTCTTTCCCAGTGTCTCAGGTCCTCTCTCTGTACATCCTAAAAGGGACTGTTTCATGGAGCATCCAGTTCCAATATGTGCCTGATGAAGGGTTGTGGTGACCCAAAACAGTGTGATTGATCAATGAAATTACACATTCAACACGAACTACTGTAATATTGTTTTAAGCATTCAACACGAACAAGTGATTTTGATGCATCTGTTATTCTTGCGTTCCAGAAGGATGTAATAAGTTGCCTCACATTTGTACCTCATCTATGGATGTGTTGCCATACCACATAATAACGGGAAACTGAAACAGCAATATAAGTAGCAATACATTAACCAAAAAAGAAAAAAAGCCAAGGGGGGCGCACAATAGTGAAATACGTATCAAATATAGTAGTAAAACGGTGGAAATTCTCACCTGGAATGGTTGTGCTCGTATTGTAGAGGCACAACAATCATAAACATCTATAGGATTTAATCCTTCTCTCGGCTGTAGCAATACATTAATGTAGGGATAATAGCCAGAGCTGCCATCATGCAATATTGGTTGTACTGCTATAAAGGTCTATCAACCAGGGGACCGTGAGCCACCACATCGGATACATTGGGACACGCAAGTTACATCATATCTATCCTCTTTTGTAGAGATTGCTTTGCAGCTTGGAGTAATTGTTTTTGAATATATATGCCCTGACGAACCCTGTGAATTATCAGGGGGAAACGCGTCGGTGATAAGTGATTGACCACGACTGAAGTGGAGTCGGTCTATATATATATGGATACATTTTATCATTCAAGTACTCTAAATATATTATTTTATTAGTGACTGATTATATCTTAAGCTGCGTTTGTCTATTTATGCAGATACATACTTTTCTGGTTTATTAGTGATGGTCTCTATTGTGATTATATTGTGGATAGTGAACTACTCCTAGATATATCTCTGATATATACCACTCCTGGGTATTATACTAATATATTTATATTAGTGTGTTGACTTTATACCATTATTGTAGCAAAAAGGTGTAGAGTTTGTTATTTTGGGTCTCCCTGCTGTCTTAATGAATAGAATAGTGGACATCAGGGCAAGTATAGAGAGGGAGTAGGTTCCTGGTGGGGGTGCTCTTATCGGGGCGATTACCCCCACTTTATTTGTTGGCTAGGTTAGGTGTAAGTTTAGGTGTTCTAAGATTTTACAGGGACAGTTTAGATTATTCTGTCTCTGTTTTTTATTATATTTATTAAAAATTAAGTTTTAACTTAGACTTAGTTGTTCCTTTGGGGTGTTGTTTGTTTTGTACTGCTATAAAGGGTCAAATTTTTTTTAGAAAAGGGACCCACAGATATGGTGCAAGACAGGAACTTTTATTGAGTGAGAGGATTAGATACGTTTGCTATATGGAGGTCCGAAGTCATTGATGACAGCCCAGATTATAGTGCCATATATCAATGATACAATATACAGAAAAAGTGGGAAAAAAATTAAACTCAGAAGAAAAACAGAAACATGGCCATACTCACTGCTAGTAAAGCTGAAATGAGACTGAACACAGCATAGAGGCAACATGGGCCCCCATGCTATTAAAGAAAAATACCCAGGTGCAGCTGATTGGTGGTAATCCATATATCTCTCCACTAGGTGGACAGAAAGCTGCACCTTAAATTGACATCTATTCACATAGCATGCAAAAAAGCCAAAAAGCCACAGTACCATACGTTGGGAGACTAAACAGATGCGCAAATACCCGTAAGACAGACGCTCGCACACCTTCCATGCATGAGGGGGGCGGCTGCTGGTATTCTACTTGCATCCAATCCCCAGTACTGTTGGGCAAAAAAACTATTTTTCTTTAATAGCATAGGGGCCCATGTTGCCTCTATGCTGTGTTCAGTCTCATTTCAGCTTTACTAGCAGTGAGTATGGCCATGTTTCTGTTTTTCTTCTGAGCATATAGCAATGATACCATATATTATATAGGATCAAGTATATCATGGTGTTAATAAATATGGAGCATGTTAGAATGGTCCAGTCTAACTTCACACCTTCTATTAGTTGGTTTAAC
Source organism: Phyllomedusa bahiana (assembly GCA_025379985.1). Lineage (NCBI taxonomy): Eukaryota > Metazoa > Chordata > Amphibia > Anura > Hylidae > Phyllomedusa > Phyllomedusa bahiana. Next base: position 63,317 of record JAODAL010015076.1, read on the forward strand.
TTAAGCAGCTAAGCTGTGCCCCCTTGTCACAAAACCATGCACTTTTTACCAAAGCCATGACTCTTTTGTCAGAGAAGGCGTAAAAGTATCAAGGAACTATCTAAAATTCAGAACAAATGTGGTGTAAAGTATTTACTCCATTTTTTTTGGCGCAAATTGCGCTATAATTATCAACCTATGGGGCTGATAGTAACTTCTGCAGCTATAGTTACAGTTATGTCCTAGACGTTGCTTCTGTTGAGGTTGGCGTAAAAATATCTAGTGCGACATGTATGAACGGGGCTGCGCCAGAAGTCTGGCGTCCTTACGGCCCAAAAACTGTCGCAGCCCAGTTCACTAGATGTATGATCAGGCGCCCTCCAAAATTAGACACATTATGAGGTGCCTGTGGCACTTTGTAATGTGCCTGAGATATGGGGGGGGCCTTCTGGTGTCGGACCACAACCGTATGATTCTACACATTTATGCCTGGAGGACGGCAAAACTAGGCGCATTACTGCTGGAACAGGCAGACCAATTTACAAGTGGTTTACCTGAGCCTGAGTTCTCGGGGTGGAACTAGAAAGTGCCAAATCTATGACCTGCAGTAGAACAGGTTCATTGATTCAGGTACATTCTACACCACTAATGCACAGAAAAAGAAATAGCGCCTGGGTGCCAAAAATCATACGTCGCCCCTAGTGTCCACAATAAATTTGGGGCTCTCCATGCACTTCCTTTTTTGCTGCAATTTGCTAAATTTTTTTATTTTTTTTTTACTTACTATATCTCCTCTTGCTCTTTATAATGTTACGTTTGTGCTAACAATCAAATTATTATCAATTATGCCTAATATGTACGAGGCATGAAGGCAAAATCCTCATTCCGAAAGGGCAAAATCCATGTGCAATATAAGGCCTAAAATCGTGCACTCATAAGGGTAAAACCCTACAGACCTTTACCATAGCCAGACTTTTATCAGATTTACAATATCCAGTGACCTGGACATTTAACCCCAGCACTTTATTACTTACCGTTTGCCACACAGTAGATCTCATCTGTTCACTTGTCTACAATGAAAATATATCAGTGTCTTATATAAGTTTGTGCCTCATGGATGAGTCTTACATTGGTTGACCCATCTGGCCTTTGTAAATGAGTGCACAATTAAACTTCTCTGATGTCCTCAGGCTCCGTCTTTCTTTCTGAATTGATTTGGAAGAGTTGTATGAATTTCCTCTCCATATGGTCACCTCCTTGCTTGGAGATCGTAGATGGTAAATCATCCAAGAAGAACTATTTCATATTTTCCTGGCAAATGATAGTTGTGCTAGTTTTGGTGGATTTGTATTGACATAAGTGTGCACATCTCAACTAGATAGATAGATAGATAGATAGATAGATAGATAGATAGATAGATAGATAGATAGATAGATAGATAGATAGATAGATAGTAAAGTGATAAAAGGAAACGCCTCTAAAGCGTAGTTGATAAATTGTCTGTAGTAGAATAATAGTGAATTGCTTGGGAAATAATAGTAAGATGATAACATAGTCTGAAGGGATAGGATATAGGATTGGCAGGAGGGAGAGTCAGAGGAGTAAACAAACAGGGCAGCAGAGTTAAAGGGGTTTTATCACTACAATAATTAGCTTTCAACATGAGGGGAGAGTTAAATGAAGACTTTTTATAAATATATTGGTCAATAGATTTTACTTCAGTCATGAAATAAAAGACATTTTATGTGCTCTGAGTGCACATAATTTTCTATGGTTACCTGGTTCTCTGACCAAAACTCTGTTATCTAATTAGAGCAGAGAGCTTAGAGCAGGAAAAACCTCACTCTTTGGACGGGCTGAGCTCTGGAGCAAACTAGTAATCTGTTTACAGATAAAGCCATTATTTTCAGTGCTCACAGCACATGTACCTTTTGTTTAATGTAGATAACATCTTGTCATAATAATTGCTCAGTTAGAAGCTGAATATGCTGATTGCTGATACAGAACCACCCACAGCCTGAGGAGACAGAGTGAGTGTAAAAATGCTTGTGACTCAGTGAAACAGCCTACTGAGAAAACCCCATTAAGCGTAGATTGCAGGAAAGAAAAACTACTAGATGGGAGGCCACAGAAAAAGAGTTTTGCAGTTATCCAGGCCTGAGATGATTAGGGCATCAACAAACAACATTGTAGAATCAAAGTCAGAAAATGGATTTGTAAAATATTTTTCAGGTAGAGGTGGCAGGAGGTGGTCAAGGTTTGGATGTATGGTTTAAAAGAAAATGCAGAGTACATTTTTATCCCAAAACAGCATGAAGCCATTGACTATGATAGATAGGGAAGATCTCTCCTTAGGGAGAGCGCCATATAGGCGTGTAGAGATTCAAAATTGCCTTTTGTACTCCACAAAGCATCTCCATATCACAAGGCATTATGGGAAAGGAGCTGAGAAGCTCAAGCGCCCTCTATTGGATGTAACAAATCCTCAATTTGCTTTTGACCCACTGGGTCTTTGGAAAGCAAAAGGCATATTGGCCAAGCCAGCATCACCCATCTGTAGACAGCCGTTTCGGGGTGTTTGCTCCTCGTCAGTACAGAGCAGAGCGATGCTGGCTTGGTTGAGTGGAAACGGCTGCCTACAGATAGGTGATGCTGGCTTGACCAACATCCCTTTTGCTTTCCAAAGACCCAGTGGGTCAAAAGCAAATCGAGGATTTGTTACATCCAATAGAGGGCGCTTGAGCTTCTCTGCTCCTTTCTCATTATGCCTTGTGATATGATGTGATAGATAGATCAGATGAAGAGGCTGAGTGGGATGGGGGAAAGATGATAAACTCTGTTTTCTCCATACTGAGTTTGAGAAAGTGGGAGGAGAAAAATAAGGATATGGATGATAGACACTCAGAATCCTGGAAAGCAGAAGGTTAACATCTAGGGGGCAACAGCTGATGTGGTGTAAGTTCTTAACTTATAATGGGTAGGAGGGCACAAATTCTTTGGGGCTATAAAATTAGTAATGGCAGCCCCATTTTTTTCAATTAATTTGTAATGTAGTTTGCTCGCAGTAGACAGACATATCCAGCAATCGTCAAAGAGACGCTATATTAAAAGTAATAACATTTATTGTCCCATCGTATAAAAAACAAAGTGGTTATGACAAAAACACATAATTGACGCGCTTCAGGTCACGTAGTTGAGCCTAACTCATAATGTGGCATGTGAACACCGAAAACCTCCTTAAATACCTCGTCCTCATACAGGTGTACTAACCCTCACTAGTCTGCCATAATCTCATGTGTCTAATCTATAGCTCTGACAATTTCCAAGCAAAAATGTTAAACATCAACAATACCAAAATATATTTCTCACCAGTATTAGTAGATGTAGAAAAGATCTGATTCATAATTAAGGCTTTTAGGAAACCTAGGGCGACATGTATGATCTAGGGGCAAGGAGGCCGGTTCTAAATAGCTTTAAAGCAGTGTAGAATGCGGCAGAATGTATGAACCTGTTCTACTGCGGGTCACAGATTTGGTGCATTATAATTCCAATATGACAACTCAGTCTCAGGTAGACCACTTGGCTCCAGCAGTAATGCGCCCAGTTTTGCCCTCCTCCAGCCATAAATGTATAGAATCATACGGTTGTGGTGCGACACCCCCCAGAATGACCCCACATCTTAGGTGCATTATAAAGTGCCGCAGGTGCCTAATTTTGGAGTGCGCCTGCTCATATATCTAGAGAACACAGCTGCGCCAGTTTTTGGGCTGAAAGTACAGCAGAATACTGGCGCAGCCCCGTACACACATGTCACCCCTAGTGTCTATAGTAAATATCCAAAAAGCTTCCCTGTTTGTCAGGGCTTTCCTTCAGTCACCACTCCTCTCAGGTCTCTGAACTCTTTCTATTTCAATCACTTTCTACTTTACTAGAAGGTATATCATGGAAATGCCGAGATGCTCCAGAGATTGCACGTAGGCTATTGTGAGTAATATCATATAGATGTTCGCCTATTCTTTGACGGTACAACCAATATATTGTAATTTACGGTGAGTACGCATGATTGTATATATAACATACTTTGAGTAACAGTTAGGGCTTGTCCCCACGACAAGGGTTTTTGGATGGTTTTATGGACTGTTTTTGGTTTTGAAAACCGTCTGTTAACCATCTGTCAATCTTTACAATGGACCTCTATGGAAAACCTATGCAGCGGTCCCCACTGCACGGAATTTCCGCCCGGCGGTTTTTCAGCATGTTCATTCTTCTGCCCAGTTTTCGGGAGGAATATGAACATATTAATGGGAGGGCTTTTGCTGCAAACAGTCCACCCGTGTGCACGGCCGCAAAACAGAGCAGATGCCGGCAGGATAATCCAACCGGTATTTGCTCTTTGCCACGGGGACAAGCCCTTAATGTACTGTTTAACAATATAGGGCGACATGTATGAAGATCGGCGCGTCGAGGAGCCCGTTTTCACGTTTTTTTTGCGCCTGAAGTGCGCTCATAAATGCGGAGGAAAGTTCCCTGCACCTCGCCTGTGTGAGGCGCATTGCGGAACTTAGGCGCATAAGGAATACGCCTAACATGTATTAAGTTTCTAGACAGGCTAAAAATCAGAGATAAATCATTAAGCATGTCAGTGAAGAGAACAAATGTATTTTTGCTTCTTTCACCTGGTATTCTATTTAGTATATACAGCAGGAGCCAGCACAGCACAGGTCTTGCTGGGACCTGTGGTCCTCCAAGCAGGTTTTTTAAGTTCCCAGGGCTTCGTTCGGGTTGTATTTACGGACGTATTTACGTCCGCAAATACATCACCAAATCAGACTAAAATAATGCACAATTAGCTTAGAATTGATACCAATGGAAAATCCGGATGTATTTGCGGACGTAAATACGTCAGTAAATACAACCCGAACTAAGCCCTGGGAACAGAAATTCTGCTTGGAGGACCACAGGTCCCAGCAAGACCTGTGCTGTGCTGGCTCTTGCTGTATATACTAAATAGAATAAAAGGTGAAAGAAGCAAAAATACTTCTTAAATTTTTGCTATGAAAAAAGACAAAAATTAACATCAGCACAACATCATCATTGGCTTATTTATTGTAAAATTAGTTTAATTTTCTCTGTATTTTTAAGACCTTTTATAGCTGATATTTCTTTCTTTTGAGATCTTATATATATTTCCTTTAATTTTAAATGATCAACTTTTTCAATACATTGAAATCGATTTTATACAACTTTGATATTTATCTTTATTCATTAATTAATTTTATAGACAACTCTTTTTTATTATTGTACTGTTGTAACTGTAGACGTAGAGCACATTTTGCCCCATTACAATAAGTTCTAGCTTCCCTGCGCCTCCTCTGGCTCAGGTAGACCACATTGAACTAGGTCTGCCTGTCGGAGCTGTAATGCGCTTCACTTTGCCGACCCGCATTCATACATGCGTCGGAGTATTCGAATCTGGTGCAGCCCGCCCCAGAACGCCCACAGCGCGCCCATAACACTACCCTTCATGTTAGGCGCATTCCAAAGTGGCAAAGCTTGCGCTTAACATCGCATTTGAGCGTCCGACAGCGGAGTCGGCACAGTGAGGCGCATTATACGCCGGAAAGCCCGATCATACATGTCGCCCATACTGTTTACCTGTACTAAAAGAGGTGAAACTTGTCGATTACATAGATACCGGCATAGATTACATCTGATATTGCCACATTTATAGCAGCTTGTGGTTTTTAACCAGTTGTTTTGTGCATTATTTGATTGTATCGGCTAGGTGAAACTATGTTACGTATAGTTGTACCTCTTCTTAAAACAAAATCACATCCCTCTTTCAATATATTGTCCAAGACAGGATCCACTTGTAATATGGGCAAATAGTGTTTAATTATATCTATGATTTATCTATATTGGTTACTAGATTGTGTGGAAAAATATAGCAAACTTTTTTTTCTTTATTTTTGTGTCTTATAGTAACTCTTGCCTACTTCTTTTAGCTACCATATTGATGGCTCTGTGCAGATTTGTTGTAGTGTATCCCCCTATTATGTAGTCTCCATTAAATGTTTTCATTCTCATTATTCTAATCATGAATATCACTGCATAAGTGGTTAGCCCTTACGTATTCTCCCACTGGCAGCTAGATGCGTGTAGTATGACATTACCAGAAACAGGTTTCCTATATAACCTTTTGTTTATCGCCTTTGAGCGTAATATCCAAAAATAAAATGCAAGTGGAATCCTTTGAATATGTAAATTTCAAGTTGTCTGAATTATCATTAATGTAAGCAATAAATTCTAGTATCAAAGATACCAATCTCTGCCAAATATGCAGGGTATCATCTATATATCTTCCATACCAGAATATACTGTCCAAAAAGGGATTGAAAGCTGAATATATACTGTAGCTCTTTTCTCCCACCATGAGACATAAATGTTAGCCAATGATAGTGAATAAGGGGCACCTATAGGACAGTCTTGGATTTACAGATAAAACTTTTTGCAGCAAGAAAAATAATTGTGACACAATAAAAATGTAATCACAAATATGATATAATCTTCAATTCAGAGCTGTAAGTAGTATACAGGCAGTCCTCGACTTACACCGTTCCGACTTACATCTGTCCCCTTAATGTGGTTCCAAGTTCCACATTAGATAGTAGCTGTGGAACAACAAGTTCCAGCATGCCACAGCAGCACATGAGGTGAAAATTAAGTGAAATCTTCTTAACAGGAGCAAAGACAGCAAAACAAATGTAAAAACCCTTCCCTGCACGATCCAAAACAAAAAAAAAATAGGGACTGCCTGTATTGGTGTAAATGATCTGCAACTGCTATTGAGGCTTTATCATGTGGTATTGTGGTGTAAAATGCCACAATGTTACATGATACCCAAGTCTATATAGACCGCGTGATTCTATCCATGATTTTTAAGATATACAGTCATATGAAAAAGTTTGGGCACCCCTATTAATCTTAATCATTTTTAGTTCTAAATATTTGGGTGTTTGCAACAGTCATTTCAATTTGATATATCTAATAACTAATATTGCACATTTTGTGTTAGTACAATAAACCTCATTTCAATCCGGAAATATTACTGTGTCCATCAGTTATTAGATATATCAAATTGAAATGGCTGTTGCAAACACCCAAATATTTAGAACTAAAAATGATTAAGATTAATAGGGGTGCCCAAACTTTTTCATATGACTGTATAACTAGGACCTCTACATACCAGTGGTTGAAGATATCGGTCCAACCAATTACCTATATGTTCAAAGATAGAACCTATACCCGAAATGATGAGTCTTAGTGGTGGAGGAAATATACCTTTGTGCACTTTTGGAAAGGCATGAAATATTGGAATGGCAGGAAATTTTACACTCAGATTTTCCATCATTTTTTTAATCAAAAATACGTAGCGCAACACCTTCCTGTAATAGGTGTGTTAATTGGTCAGATTTTTGTAAGGTCTGTTTGTAATACCTGATATACTGTTTCATCCTGAACCATCCTGTCAATCTCACTAACCTATAACTGCTGTCCAAAATGAATATTGAGCCCTCCGTATCTGAATTTCTAATGACAATATGGGGATTCATTTGTAGTTCTGTGAGGGCCAGTCTTTCTGATTTTTTTGAGATTGGGAATACCCTGTTCTGTTTTTACATGCACGGTCTGTATGTAATAAACTTTCCTACATAGATGACTTATTTATCTCAAGAAATTTACTCTTCCTTAGACTGACTGAAACATGGCTGACCCCTCTGACACAGCCTCTCCTGCTGCTCTCTCCTTTGGCGGCCTCCAACTTACCCATACCCCTTGCCCTGGTAACAGGCATGGCGGAGGTGTTGGCCTCCTCCTGTCTGACACTTGTTCCTTTGTCCCCTCTTCACCTCTGCCTTTCCTCACACTCTCCTCCTTTGAGGTGCACTCTGTCCGCATCTATGCCCCTTCAAACCTTCAAGTGGCTGTTGTCTACCGACCACCAGGCCCTGTCACTGCCTTCCTTGACCACTTTGCTTCCTGGCTCGTCCATTTTCTTTCCACCGACATCCCTACCATTATCATGGGAGACTTCAATATCCCAATTGACACCCCCCACTCTGCTTTCAACAAACTCCTTTCGCTCTGTTCTTCCTTTGATCTCTCCCAGTGGACCTCTGGAGCCACTCACAAAGATGGACACACTGGACGTCATCTTCCCCCGCCTCTGCCCCCTATCTGACTTCTCAAACTCCTCCCACCCCATATCTGACCACAATCTGCTCACCTTCTCCACCATCTCCACCCCACCGGCTCCTCCTGTCCCACATCTAGTGCACCCCGCAGGAACTTACAAAACCTCAACCCTCACACTCTCTCTGATTCTCTTACACCCCTTTCTACCATATCCTCATTTAATGACCCAGACGCAGCCACCACACAATCACCGCCATCCTTGACTCAGTCGCTCCCCTCACACACAACAGAACCCGCAAAATCAACAGACAACCCTGGCACACACACACTCCACTAAACAGTTGAGGCGAGCTTCCAGAGCTGCCGAACGCCGCTGGAAGAAAACTCGCTCCACCGACGACTATGCCTCATACAAGCAATCACTACATACATTTAAATCTGCACTCACCCTAGCCAAACAGGATTACTTCACCAATCTCATATCCTCTCTGTCTCACAACCCCAGACAACTATTCAACACCTTTAACTCTCTCCTCCGCCCCCCGCACCTCCTCCACCCTCTCTCCTTTCAGCAGACGACTTTGCCATTCACTTCCTACACAAGATCAACCTTATCATGAGAAAGCTTAAGCCCCCAGTCCCCAGCGCCTTCCTCTATATCTGCACAATGCTCTTCCCCATTAACTTGTTTTCCCACTCTTACACATGATAATCTTCCTCTCTACTGTCCAAATCCAACCTCAACACCTGTAATCTTGACCACTGCCATCACACCTTATCCAGACCTTAGTGCTGCTTTCATCCAGCCCTCACCCATCTTTTCAACTTATCGCTCACTCGGGCATCTTCCCTTCTTCCTTTAAACATTGCTACTGTCACTCCCATCCTTAAAAAACCATCCCTTGATCCCTCCTCTCTGTCCAACTATCGCCCCATCTCACTGCTCCCTTTTGCCTCCAAACTCCTCGAGCAGCACGTCTTCCTTCAACTATCCTCCCACCTCTCCTCCAACTCTCTTCTTGACCCACTACAATCTGGTTTCCGACCCAACCACTCTACCGAAACCGCCCTAACCAAGGTCACCAATGACCTAGCAACTGCCAAAGCCTCACGCCAGTACTCTGTCCTTTTCCTTCTTAACTTGTCCTCTGCCTTTGACACTGTCGACCACTCCCTCCTGCTACACATCCTCTCCTCCCTCGGCATCACAGACTTGATTCTTTCCTGGATCTCCTCATACCTTTCTGATCGGACATTCAGCGTCTCTCATTCTCGCTCCACCCCCTCCCCCCGGCCACTCTCTGTTGGTGTCCCCCAGGGGTCAGTCCTGGGTCCTTTACTCTTTTCTATCTACACCCTTTGTCTGGGTCAACTCATAGCTTCACACGGCTTTCATTACCACCTGTATGCTGATGACACCAACTCTAACAATCTCCGGCCCAGATGTCACATCTCTTCTCTCTCCCGGATCCCAGACTGTCTATCGTCCATTTCCTCCTTTTTCTCCTCCCATCTCCGAAAACTAAATGTGGAGAAAACATAATTCATCATCTTTCCACCGTCCCTCTCCATCCCTCCACCCGATCTCTCTATCACTGTCAATGGCTGTACACTCTCACCTGTTCCACAAGTCTGCTGCCTTGGGGTAGTCCTCGACTCCGCTCTCTGTCCTTCAAACCACACATCCAAACCCTCACCTCTGCCTGCCGCTTCCACCTGAAAAAATATCTCTCGCATCCGTTCGTTCCTCAACTTCGACACACAAACAAATGCTGGTCCATGCCCTTGTCATCTCCCGCTTGAACTACTGCAACATCCTTCTCTGTGGCCTCCCATCTAGCACTCTTGCGACCCTTCAAACCATTCTCAACTCTGCTGCCTGTCTTATCCACCTCTCTCCTCGCTACTCCTCTGTCTCCCCCCTCTGTCAATCCCTTCACTGGCTACCAATTGCTCAGCGAATTCATTTCAAGTTGCTAACCATGACCTACAAGGCTCTCCATGACCTCTCCCCTCCATACATCTCTGCCCTAATCTCCAGATATCTCCCCTCACGCAATCTCCGCTCCTCACAGGACCTTCTTCTCTGTTCTCCTCTTATCAGCTCCTCACATAACCGTCTCCAAGACTTCTCTCGTGCTTCCCCCACACTCTGGAACTCACTGCCCCAACACCTCAGACTCTCCCCCTCTCTCACCAGCTTAAAAAGCAATCTGAAAACCCCTTTCTTCAGGATTGCCTATAACCTACAATAACCCTGCTGCCACTGTACTACCCCACAAACATGTCTGCCCCTCTCCTCCTGTCTCTTCCCTCCTCCTTGTAGATTGTAAGCCTTCGCGGGCAGGGTCCTCTCTCCCTCTGTAACAGTTATAAGTCATTCATTATTGTACTCACTTGACATATCATGTATGTGACCCCCCTCAAATGTACAGCGCCATGGAATCAATGGCGCTTTAAAATAAATGTTAATAATAATAATAATAATAATAATAATACATGGAGATCACTCCATTCCTGTTCAATTATATTTTGGAATTCCTCCATAGCTGGGATTGAATCGGGTAATAATCTGAGTTTTTGATGCTTTTGGATCGGACTTGTTCTTTGTGTATATGTGCACTGTTTATGTTCTCCGATTCCAATGTATTGAAATTGACCATAGCAAGTTGTTCTGCAAAGTTCAAGTTAGTGGTATTTGTGTTGCTCCAGAGCCATGTTCATGCTGGGTGTCATCAGTTTTTGGCATAATATCTTGATTGAAAAATGTTTTTATTGTAAGTAAGCGTATGAATTTGTTGACGTCTTTGATTGTATTATATAGATCGAAATTCCTAGATGACACAAAATTAAGATCTTTTGTGAGCACTTTAATTTGTGCGTGTGTAAGAATACAAGCCAACATGTTGACAATAGTGATGTCTTCATTCTCAATATCTTCGTTGGTAATTGTTTTTTTGTTATTCCCTCAGTAAGTTCTCATTGCATTGTGCATGTCTTGTCAGATTGGATTGTCTTCTTCTGTGTCTTTTCCCCTGCGGGTCCTTTTCGATGTTGTCTCCAAATCTCCAGTCTGGGAACATTGTTTTGCATCTGTCTCTGTGGCCGGGGATAATTTTGTTCTGATGTTTTAGACAACAATTACAAGTCCTGTAGACCAGCTCCAATGCACGGAAAACAAAATAATTTGACATAGAGGCAGTCCGGGCTAGTTTAAAAAGCAATTTTTGCTAATCTTTATTCATCAGTTTAAAAAAATAATGCGAGCAACAGAACGTGGAAACACACACAGTATTTAAAAGGGCTTAGAGTGGTCAGAAGCCGACATGTTTCGGGACACAGGACCCGTACTCATGGCTACGGCACAATCACATCATGTGGGTTCAATACTCTAAGAGTGGGCATATCCCACTTTTCCTATACACAATATCTAAAAAACTCAAAAATACATGAGATAACACAAAATAAAACTTAGTGACTACTTTCTAATAATGATATTGTATATCTTGCCTGGTGTTCATAACATATGGGATCCGTGTTTGATCCAAGATGGTAGAACACCAGGCTTTCCTCGCCAGCAATTTTTCTTATGTTAGATCACCTCCAGTACAGAGCGTTGATTTTTCTCATACCTGTCACAGTGATGGAACTTACAACTGCTCATGACTTGTGCAATGTGCCTAGAAACTGCTGATGTCTTGGAACTGTTCAATTTTATCTGCATCTGAAAGATGACGACGGATGCGTATCTTTAATAGGGCCCCCCCCACCCCCCCCCCCACCCCCCCAACATACAGTGGGGCCCCCCCCCCCCCCCCCCGTTGTGCATTCTACAATTGTTAGGTATACAGTTTCACAATTTAATGAGGTTACACATATGGTGGTATTGCGAGTTAGTTGATTGAAATTTTGATTTTAAAACTTTTCCCGAGTTATTAAGAAGAGAAACAGGAGTTTTTTTCAGTATATTTGCAATCCTTGCATATATTGTGACCAATTCTAAAAACTCCCTACCTGTCTAGCCAAGTGTTTCCATGTTTTTGTAATGAGGGATAGTAGACCTTGGGGAGATACATGAACCTATAGTGGGCCGCTTTTCGAGGGCAATATCTCTTATTTTTTGGTGAGCATATGTTTAATGGGGACCTTGATCAACAAAAAAAGTGGTAGTGTTGTTTTAATTATACTGATATTTTTGAGAACTGTCTGCTATAATTTTTTGAATTAGGTGATGTTGGTGTTTTATTAATCTCCCTATTTTTCTTTAAGGAAAGGTTTTTTTTTTCTGTCTATTACGGTCTACACGCATGCACGCGTTTTTTAAAGTTCTATATTTGAAAAACTCTGTCCCTTAAAACTTGGCACACATTAATGTCTTGCTTCTCTCTGAATATCTTGGGGTTAATGAACAAATTCGCTTAGTTCTAATTAGTTCACCACTGATGTTTTTTAACACATGTTTGGGATAGCCTGGGGAGTCCGCATCTCAATATGGAATTTTTGTGCATCGGTTTACGATAGGGTGTATACACTTATGGTGCCGTTGTCATTCCCCTCTAGTGTGATATCCAAGTAATGTTAAATTCTATGTTTAACATTTGAATTGCAAGCCCATATTATTGCAAGTGAATTGCAAGTGAATTGCAAGCCCATATTATTACTATTGATGTACGTCAAAAAATCGGTGATTTTATTACTCTCACCTACCAGATAAACACAAGATTCTATATAACGTGAGTACCAATTGATACATTCAAAAAAAAGGATGATCATGATGGAAGTGATATTTTTTTCCCTTGCAACCATGTATATGTTCGCCATATGAGGGGCGAGATCACGCCCCCATTGACGCTCCGATATCTGAATAAATCTTTGTGCTCCAAACATAACCAAAATTATGTGTGAGCAGTATTCTAGCACGAAGATCAATGTGTTTAGCTGAATCAAAAGCACTTCTTATTCAGAAAATCAAACATGCCGAGAGGGCCTGGTGTGTGGGATGCAGGGTTAGAACCCATACATCACATGACAACAGAACCCCCCGGTCGGCCAATCACGAGACTCCAAAGTATGGATAAGCTGTTTTGTGTCTCGTTAGTAAACCTGGGTATTGTCTAAACTGTGGCTGTACTGTCAAAATGCCATCGTTCAAGATGGTTTGAACACCAGGCAAGATATACATTATCATTGATAGTAATATTAGGTAGTCACTATGTTTTATTTGTGGTATCTCATGTATTTTGAGGTTTTTAGATATGTGTATAGGTTTAAAAGGGGGGCACCCACTCTTAGAGTATTTAACCCACATGATGAGTTTGTCCGTGCCATGGTGGGGGTCTGTGACCCAAAAACATGTCGGCGTTGCCCATCTAGCCCTTTAACTGTGTTTTTCAGCGTTTGCTGATGTTTTTTTTAAAGGATGGAATAAAGATTAGAAAAAATTGTTTTTTTTAAACTAGCCACTACTTATTCAAATTCTTTTGTTTTCCTTTGCATTGGAGCTGGCTACAGGACTTGTTTGTGTTTTTACGAATGTGAAGGCTCACACTGGACCGAGCTCATGCAGGCAACAACTTGACAACATGACTTCAGACAACAGGTGAGCTGTTTAACCTTCTAAGTGCTTGATGTTTTAGACAACTCTCGATCTGCAGATCCAAGTTCGGAATTTGAGATGTCGGAGTATCGCCCCATTCTTTGATTGGTTCGTTTTAAAATTCTATCAACAAAAATTTTCCCGGGGGTCGGGGGGCCCGCTGCCCCCCCGACCATCTCCCCGCTCACGGGGGGTCTGACGCGGCGGCTGCGGGGCCGCACCCCCCCTTGCTGCCTCGCGCCCCTCTCTTACCTGGCCTGCCTGTCCCGGCCGTCGGCGGGGTGGCGCGTTAAGGCGCCGGCCCCGGGTTCTCAAAATTTTAAAGGGGGCCGTGTCCGATAATTTTGGGTTAATTGTGGGGCCTGGCCCCTTTTTAAGGTACCCGCCCCCCAGTACTTCCTGCATCTGTTGGTGTGTTTTTGGAGTGTTAGGAGTATTGGAGTTCCGTTTGTTCCCCGTGTCCCGTCCGTTGCATCTTTTTTCCTGACCTTCCCTGTTTCCCGCCGCCCTGACCGTTTCCCCGTCTTGACTACGAACCTCGCTGCCTGCCCTACCTTTCCCTGTCCCGACCCCCTCCGGATTACATTTCTGTACCACGCGTACCCCGGCCGCCATCGCAAGAAAGTCAGTCAGGGGTAACGACCTGGTCCCTCACGGCAGCAAGTCCATCCGTTTTGGGGCGGGCTCTGGTAAAAACCCGGGGGCTACTTAATTTCGTTCCCCTGGCATGGTTTTAGCTATATCGCTTGTTTGGGCCCACGGAACCATCCTCCTTACAGTACAGATGGCCTGGATTCCGCCGGGTACCTCTCCCTGATCCCCGGGACACTCTACAGCTGCGCCCAGCAGAGTAAACGTATGACCGCTAGCGGCCATGATGCAGAACCTGGCGATCGTCTCCCTCATCGGCTGCCCCCTCTGCACCTGCATCCGTTGCTCCGGCACCCATTGTCTACCTGCTTGGCTTCAGGACCGTTTTGCAACTCCCCACTCCCCCCGCTACGATGGGGACCCCAAAAAGTGTTGTGGGTTCATCAGCCAGTCTCCACCCTCGAAATGAGGGGGCACCATTCCCTCAGAGCGACCAAAGGGTGGTTCAAAAACCCCTCTTGTTTTGGAAACCCTTTGGGTTTGGGGTCGCCATTGGGATCAGGGGATCCTCTGACGGGGGACCCCCAAAACGTTCTTCCGGGGGTTCCGCACCGTCTTCGGGGAACGGGCCCGTACTCTTCGGCGGCCCCCAGGCTGTCCGGCACGTCAGGGCGAACCCCCACAGTGGTCAGTATTCGGTGCGTTTTTTCGCACTTCGCTTGGGCGGGGACTGGAACAAGAAGCATTGGTGGCGACTTTTTGGCAAGGCCTCTGGGGGCGAATAAAGGACGAGCTCGCCGCGGGGGATTTACCGCTGCCTGGATGTCAATCCATTTGGCCACCGAGGGGTTTGCTTCCCCGAAAGGCAACAAAGCTCCGCCTGCAACGGGAAACCGTCCGTCCACGCCACCCCTCGCTTGGTCCCACCCCGGTTCACTTTTCCCTCCTCCAACGGCCTCTAAGAGGAACCTATGCAGGTCGGAGGGCCCCCCTGCCCCCAGGGGGAACTTCTCGGTCGTCTAAAGCAGCTCTGCTTCTTTGTGGCGGTTTCCCCTGGCCTTTTCTTTGGGGGACTGTCCATGCCCCCGGGGAAAACTTCCGCCCTAGGGCTCGTGGGGAGAGGCAAACCCTAGGGTCGAACGGCCTTCCCGTTGCCGCCCGTACATATGGGCTTCTCCGGACAGCCCTTTCGGCCCCCGCCTTTATCGACTCAGGATGGGGCGGGAAAATTTCCCAAGCCCGAACTTGTGACCAGGTTTCGTCTCCCGGGACTCCGCGCAGAAACCTTTTTTCGTTCCCTGGGTCGTGGCGAATGCCTTAAGGGACGCTATCCGCCCCCGTAGGCCCCCCCTCTTTTTGCAAATTGGGGCTTTCACAAGGGACTTTGAAAACTTCTAGTCCTGCCTCGTCCCCCTGGGAAAAATCCTTCGGGCCCTCCCTTGGCTGCAGGACCATACCTCGTCTCAAGTCGTTCCGGAAGTCTGCAAACCTCCCAGGTCTCCTTCGTTTAGGGGATTTTGCCGATGTTTTTCTGAGACCCAGGTGAGACCTTCCCCACCCCGGGCCTTATGATTGTCCTTGACCTGCCCCTGGCGTACTCCCCCAGGGGCCGGGGTTTCCCCCTCTGCCCCGGGGAGACAAAGGCGATGTCTGAGTACGTCGGGGAAAACCCTCCGCAAAGGATTCTCCGTAACCCTCGTCTCCGGCTGGAGCCGGATCTTCTTCGGGAGAAAAAGGACGGGTCTCTTCCCGGCCCCATCGAATCGGGGGCCTGAAAAAAATTTACCGTAAAAAACGCCCCCGTTGCCCTTAATCCCCGAACTTTTTGACCCCCTCTGGGGAAAAATATTTTTCAAACGGGATCAAACGGGGGGCCTCCAAAATCCGCTTAGGAAGGTGACGAATGGAAAAGGGCTTTAATCCGGGACGGCCTTTTCGGTTTTTGGTTATCCCATTGGGTCTCTGCAAGCCCCGGAAATTTTTCAAAAACTTTTTTAATGAGTCTTTCGAACCATTTTATGTCTGTGTAATCGTCTATTGGACATTTTCTCATCTTTCCCTGATCTCGAGATCATCCCCACCATGTCCCCCCAAAGTCCTCAGGCGACTCCGCATCATCAGCTCTTTCCCAAGCCCGAAAAAGTGCCTTTTAACGTCCCAGTTTCCCCTTTTTTAGGGTACATCTCTCGATGAGGGTCCCCGGATGGATCCCTCCAAGCTCCCCGGGGGGTTTTTGCTGGGGCCCCCAACCCGGGGGGCCCTTCGGGCCATTCAACGTTTTCGGGATTTGGAATTATTATAGCAATTCATCCCCCCTTCTCTAATGGTGGCTCCCTTGGGGGCCCTGACTGGAAGAATGCCAATCCCAAATCCGGCCCCCCGAGGTCAAGAAGCCTTTAAAAGCTCAAAGCGGCATTTGCGTCGGCTCTGGTCCTGTTCCCTCCGCCCTAACTGTCCCCTTTTTTTGGAAATGGTGTTCCATCGGCGCTGGTGCGGGCCCCTGCAGAGGGGTCCCCCGCGGAACTACATCTGTGGTTTTTTCTCCAAGCTTTTCTCCCGCCGAGAAGAACTATACCATTGGGGATCGTGAATTACTGGCCCTTTAAACTGGCTCTTTAAAAATGGCGTACCCACTTGAGGGGGCTCGCCACCCTATTGACCTTTTTCCCCAGACCCAAAACTCCTATATCTTCAGTCGGTCAACGCCCGAATCCCCCCCAAGCTAGGTGGGGAATTTTTCTTTTCCCGTTTTTACTTCCCCCCTACATTTTCGGGCCCGCAAAAAAAAATCAGAGGGTGCCTATTTCCCTTCCTGGATACAGTGGGGCTCGAGCCTCCTCCCCAGACATTTTCCCCCCGGGGCGACCCTCATGGCCCCGTGGACCTCCCGCACCTACCTCCGGAAGGCTATGTGCGACCTGCCTTGGCCTTAGAATCCTGAAATGGGGACACTTTTCATATGGCTGGGGACCCGGGGTTCATAGGGGGCTTTAATATGTATCCCGAATTACTGGTGGCCCCCCCTTTCTCAGGCATGAGGGACTTTTTTTTAGCCCCGCACCTCCCGTGCCTGTAATAAGGTTCCCGCCTAAGCCGCGGGTCTTTTTAGCCGCCCCTGTGCCAGAAAAACCCCGGACCCATGTAGCCCTGGACTTTTTTATTTCGGACCCCGCCCTCCTCGGGAAACACGGCTCTGGGTTGTTTTTCCCCACGTTTTTCCAAAAAGCCCACTTTTTCCCACGCCCGGGTTTCCCCCGCCCCCCAACCCGGCCCAACCCTTTTTTCTGTCACGTTTTCCGTTGCACGGCCCCTTTACATATTGTTCTGTAGGGGAGTCCAATTTATTGCTAAATTTTTTGGAGGCTTTGGTGGTGAATTGAGGTCCAGTTAGATTCTCTTCCGCATACCACCCCCAGATAATGGGAAAGGGGAGAGGGTCAACCCGGTGTTGGGACCTTTACCTGAGGCATTTTGTGTCCGCCCGTAATAAACTGGGCGATCTTCTTCCCTGGGCGGGTTTTCTTTTAACTCTTTAGATTCGGGATCCCCGGGGGCCTCCCCTTTTTTGTCGTGTTGGGGGCACATCCCCGCCCCCTCCCCCCTTGCTCCTTTCATGTCCCGGCCGGGGCCCCAAGTAAAGGACATCAGGCTTTATGGCAGTCACACGAAGGCCCCTGTTATGGGCTTCTGCCCGCCTAAAATCCAGGCTGAAAAGATACCGTAGGGGTCCCCCCTATTTTGGCCCGGCGTAAGGTTTGGCTTCCAGCAAATATATTCGCTTTAGGGTGCCCGCTACAAGTTAGGTCCCAAAAATGTGGGTCCCTTTGAGGTCTGCAACGTCAAACCCCGGTGTCCTACAAGCTCCGCCTGCCTTCCCCACCCTGCGCATCCCGAACTCCTTCCATGTCTCTCTCCTCAAGCCCCGGGGGGTGAATCGCTTCTCCCTGGACCTGTCCGCCCTTCTCCTGTGGGGCCAACTCTGAAACTCTTGAGGTCAAAGGGGTGTTGGCACGAAGACATGAGGGGGGGAAACGGTTCTTTCCTTGATGGAAGGGGGTTGGGCCAGAGGGCGGTCGTGGGAAACGGGGCCAACCTTCTCCTGACCTCCTTTAGGTTTCAAAAAAAAAGGGGGGGGGGACCTAAGGGGGGGGGGTTTTGTCCGGGGGGCGGGGCTCCGCTGCCCCCCCCCACCATCTCCCGCTCGCAGGGGGTCTGGGCAGCGGCTGCGGGGCCCCCGACCCCCCTCTGCTGCCTCGGCCCGCCTCCTTACCCGGGCCCCGCTCCTGAAGCCGCGCCCGCCTGTCCCCCCCCCGTGCGGGTGTCCCCCGCTTTTAAGGGGCGCGCCGGTTCTCTAAATTTAAAGGGGAGTGTCCCGTAATTGGTTATTGTGGGCGCTGGTCCCATTTAAGGTATCCCCCCCCAGTACTTCCTGCCCGTCTGTTTGGGGGTTTTTTGGTGCGTTTGAGGTATTGGAGTTCCCTATTGATTACCTGTACCAGTCCGCTTGCTTGTTTCCCGCCTTCCTGTTTGCCCTGCCCCCGACCGTCTGCCCGTCTTGACTACGAACCTCTCTGCCCGCCCTGACCTTTGCCCGTCCCCCACTACGCTCCCCGGGTTACGTTTTCTGTACCACTTTACCCCGGGCCCCCATCGCAAACAAGTCACGTCAGGGGTAACGACCTGGTAGCTCACGCCGCAGCAAAATCCCTCCCCTTGCGGCGGGCTTGGGTGAAAAAAACCGGGGGGTATTAGACTCCGTTCCCTGGGGGCTTAGCATCATCGCTTCTTGGCCCCGCGGTCCCCTCCTCCCCTTCAATAAGTCTTTGTTTTTTGCCTATTTTGAGGATAGATCGTAGTGATGCATTTTTATTTTGTCATTTATATATTTGTCCAGTTTGATCAGTGGAATCTCTGCAAAATTTACATTTTTTACTGCCATTTTGCTACCCTCAATTTTCGCTATATTATTTTTACGTTTTTCATCGAGTGCTTTGTTTTTATACTACTTTTTAATTAATGGGACAATAAAAGTTATGACTTTTAAAATATCATCTCTTTGTTGAGTTCTGGATAAGTCTATCTACTGCAAGTTGTCTTCCACCTGTGACCTGGGGAGTTTTTTCCCTGCATCGGACTAGCTGACTGAACCATAGGAAAAAAATCTATGAGTGTACCTCTTTTTTTTTGTATGCGGACAATGTAGTTTTTTCGACTGTATTCAAAACTCCCATATAAAAGAGAGCCATGCAGGTGCGGCTACCTCTCCATTCTCTTACCGAATACAGGCCAGCTACAGCTTAGAAGTTAAAGGGGTTTTGCCACGAAGTAAAATTGACGTGGGAAGCCTGCAAATGACATAACAAAAAATTTCACCATTCATTATTATAAAAAAAAATTTGGCACCGTTTTTTTTTTTAGCTGCTCCTTTAGGATCCCTTGTTTTTCAGCTCTCTCCCGGGGATACGACCAGGGCTGTGGCTCCCTCAGTCCTGGTCAAAATGCTCAGACTCCCTCTCCTCTCAGGCGTACGAGTGTTTAAACCCAGGTGCGTCACTCTCTCCCTTTCCCCGTATGTTTGTAATTGTCAAACAATTTCAAATAAATAAAAAAGAAACCTTAAAAGGTGATGTTGATAAAGAGAAAAAACACAGGTTTGGTTCCTGCAGGGATTTGAACCAAGGACCCTTGTGTCTGGAGGCAAAAGCTTTACCTCTCAGCTACTCACAGATTTGTACAGAAACAGACCTTTGACTACAGAGAGGAATGGCATAGTGATGTCAGCCTGCTGGGTCAAACATATCACACACGCCCCCTTCTGAGCACACAGAGCTGAAGAGCTGGATGCAGGAGGTATGAAATGAGATTGTGGCAAAACCCCTTTAAATTACATAAATAACTCTTTAATTTTGATTTACTGTTGTTAATTTTGCTGTGAGGCCTTCTTTCTTCTATGTATGCCTTTGGTCTCACTATAGCCTGGCATCATAAAGAGAAGGGGCCCAGCTTCAATTGGTTCCATCCACCTTGCAACTGGGTGGCAAGTACCTGTAGAGGACTCTATAGAGGGACTGAATTGTTTGGAAATTGGAAAATTGATCTAAAGGTCACCTCAGGTGTTTGCAAGGGAAATAAACTGCGGTCCATTCTTTCCAGAAAAGACCAGCAGTATACTGGGGATCCATTCTGATTGCTGCCTTCTCTGCTGTGTATGCCAGTTCTTAATCCTCACAACTGAACAGATGGATAAGTTTTATGCAGAGTATATTATTTTAGGCCCCAATCAAAAAACATGCAAAATGGAATATGTTTATTACTTTGTTAACCAAAATTTTCATCTTTCACTATACGTATATATTGCCACATACTGTAGACGAGGCAAGTCTGTTCTTAATAAATGTCTAATTATTCTGATCTCTCATTAATTTTTATGGTTACATTTTTTTTTTACTTTTTAAAAAGAAAATTTAATTCTTAGATTGCAGATTCAAAAAGCACCTTTTATGACGGCAAGAATTTTATTTTCCCCATCTTGAAAGTTCAGTATTTCTTTATTAAAATAGTTGGATTTGTCTACCTATTAGCTCAAAGACACAGATGTGAATGTTCCGTCTAATTTCATTGACTCTAAGGGAATATTAATTTCACCCCATGCCTGGGTATGGGGAATCTAAATTTTTTCCGGTAAATATATTTTTATAGCTTGTCGCAAATTTATTTATTTTTTAACCCACTTCAAAGCATTTAAGTACTTTATAATGACATCTTCCTTAAATGTTCTAGCTTTTTTGGCAAACGCGTTCTTGTAGGGCGGGCAATTTTACATCTTCTTTATTGTCTCTGCACATATATAAGAGGTGATGACTGGGACGCATAGAGAAAGGAAAAATTTGGACCCACGGTTGCCAGGGGGATGGCCGGGGTAGAAGAAATCACCGGGGAGGGCAGGTTGCTGCGTTGCGGGACGCCAGGGTTGGGCTCATGGCGGACAACTGACCAGTTGTGGCTTGTTTCGCGATCTGTGCGAAAGTTTGGGGGACAATGGTCGTGAGATCCCCTAGACTTGGGGAGGCCCTTGGCGGGGTCCATGGCGGGTCTAACGTAAGGTGGGTAGTGGCCTCGGACCCACCCCAAGCGATGATAGCTAAGCCCCCCAGGGAACGGAATCTAAGAAAACCCCCGGTTTTCACCAAGGCCCCCCGCAAAGCGGGATGGACTTGCTGCGGGTGAGGGACCAGGTCGCCCCCCCCGACGTGACTTGCTTGCGATGGCGGCCGAGTTTCGCGAGTACAGAATTTTTGTCCGAGATCGTAGTCGTGGGCGGAGAAGGTAGGGCAGGCGGGAATGGTTCGTGGTCGTGGGCGGCAGGAAGGGCAGGGCGGGGGGCAGAGGTTCGGGGTCAGGGAAAAGTGAAAGGGTCGGTACCGGGAAGGCGACAAATACTTCGGAACGTTTTTCTACGGCTGAGGCAACATAGATCCAG
>JAODAL010015077.1:0-85154 GCA_025379985.1 Phyllomedusa bahiana
ACACATCGCACTTTCGCACACATCGCACTTTCGCACACCGCACTTTCGCACACATCGCACTTTCGCACACCGCACTTTCGCACATCGCACTTTCGAACATGCACTTTGTCACACCGCACTTTGCACACATCCACTTTCGCACCCCTGGCCTTTCGACCCCTTTGCCTTTGGGAAAACCCTTTTTGCCCCCAATTTCGCACACCGCACTTTCGCACACATTGCACTTCGCACACCATTGCCCCCTTCTTCGCACATCGCACTTTCGCACACACTGCACTTTCGCACACATTGCACTTTCTCACACCTCACTTTCTCACACCGCACTTTTGCACACATTGCACTTTCGCACACATCGCACTTTCGCACACATCGCACTTTATGTATTATTTTTTTTTTAGCAATAGGATTTTTATTCCGTTGATATAATACGACACCTGTTTATAGGTTTCACCTATTTGATATTTCATCACTTTGCTCGTCATTTCTTTCTGATCCCTTCCCCCTCCCTGATCGCTCCATATCTTGTCCCGGGATCCGCCATTGTTCGTCACATATTCCCCGCAGCGAGATCTCCCATACCAGAGCGCGTCTCCCGCAGTCAGTCCGAGGAGGCGCCTTCCCTTTGGATAACATTGGAGACAGCGAGCTCTACCATTGGTTGGTTCATTTTTCCCTCCGCATATCCGACCAATCAGATACTCCTTTTATTCCCAGGCCTCCTTTTGTACATTTTCTTATTGGCTCCTTTATATTGTAGTTTTTTAATGTCTGTGTAACCGGAATCGCGGTTGGCTTTTATCTACACCAATCATCTTGTCTGTGACTGTCTGTATGAACCGTAGGCATCTGATGAAGAGAGCGCGAAACGCGTCGTGCAAGTTACTATAAGTGTTAAGGCGACACCCGGGGATACATTTATGGAAAAAATAAACCGTTTTAAGCCACGAGACGAGCGCCCCGCTCCATTTTTTCCCCTTTGTCGTTCTCTGCTGTTACCTGACGCCGCCCGCATTAGAGGAACGGACCACGCGGCTGCCGTCCCCGGGGCTTGGATAACGCCGTCCATGCCCTTATGAGTGTTGTGCCTCTGAAATAGTCGCACAGCCGCACCAGGTGAGCACCTTACAGTTATCTTATCCATCTTTTAATCATTCAGACGTACTGTCACAGAAGGGCGCCATCTCCTCTGTTTTATCTTTTTCTTGTATGGTATTGACACACATTAGAAGTGGTACTGTGCATGGTATTAACAAACATTAGAAGTGGTACTGTGCATGGTATTGACACACATTAGAGGTGGTACTGTGCATGGTATTGACACACATTAGAGGTGGTACTGTGCATGGTATTGACAAACATTAGAGGTGGTACTGTGCATGGTATTTACATACATTAGACGTGGTACTGTGCTTGGTATAGACAGAGATTAGAGGTGGTACTGTGCATGGTATTGACACACATTAGAGGGGGTAATGTGCATGGTATTGACACACATTAGAGGTGGTACTGTGCATGGTATTGACCAACCCCATTAGAGGTGGTACGTGCATGGTATTGAATACTTAGAGGTGGTACTATGCATGATATTGACACACATTAGAGGTGGTACTGTGCATGGTATTGACATACATTAGAGGTGGTACTGTGCATGGTATTGACACACATTAGAGGTGGTACTGTGCATGGTATTGACACACATTAGAGGTGGTACTGTGCATGGTATTGACACACATTAGAGGTGGTACTGTGCATGGTATTAACAAACATTAGAAGTGGTACTGTGCATGGTATTAACACACATTAGAGGTGGTATGTGAGGGTTTGACAAAATTGGGGGGTGGGTATGTATGGTTTTGACAACATTAGGGTGGTACGTGCATGGTATTGAATACTTAGAGGTGGTACTGTGAGGGTTTGAAACATTAGAGGTGGACTGTGATGGTATTGAAATAAATTTAAAGGGTGCTACTGTGCATGGTATTGACACACATTAGAGGTGGTACTGTGCATGGTATTGACACACATTAGAGGTGGTACTGTGCATGGTATTGACATACATTAGAGGTGGTACTGTGCATGGTTTTTGACAAATTAGAGGTGGTTACTGTGATGGTATTGACATCATTAGAGGTGGACTGTGATGGTATTGACAACATTAGGGGTTGGTATGTGCATGGTATTGACACAATTAGAGGTGGTACTTTTGCATGGTATAACTACATTAGAGGTGGTACTGTGCATGGTATTGACAACATTAGAGGTGGTACTGTGCATGTATTGAAAACATTTGAGGTGGTCTGTGCATGGTATTGACACCAGTTAGAGGTGGTACTGTGCATGGTATTGACAACATTAGAGGTGGTACTATGCATGTATTGCACACATTAGAGGTGGTACTTGCATGGTATTGACAACCATTAGAGGGGGTTTACTGTGCAGGTATTGACAACATTAGAGGTGGTACTGTGCATGGTTTTTGACATAAAATTAGAGGTGGTACTGTGCATGGTATTGACAACATTAGGGTGGTTACTGTGCATGGTATTAAACAACTTTTGAGGTGGTACTTTTGCATGGTATTGACATACGTTAGAGGTGGTACTGTGCATGGTATTGACACACATTAGAGGTGGTACTGTGCAGTGAGGAGTGCCCCAGCATACAGGATGCACCCTCTCCTCCTCACACAGGGGGCTGATCTTTGAGGCCTGTTTTCGGCCGCTCTCTGCAGCAGGTGAGAACAGTTTCATGGTAATTCTCATAATTATGTCAACTGTCATCCAATCAGCCGCTCCGCGCGCTCGCCCTGCAGATGGGGGCAGGAGGACGCCGCACACTTGTTGCTCACTTGAATCACTTCACAATTGTTCACTTGAGGAATCTGGAGACTTCCTAAAGAACTGGCTCAAAGTCGGTTTAGGTCGACGGCCCCCACAGGGGAAAGAGCATGAGAGCCTGTCAGGGGCGGGGCTGGTCTCCATAATGTCAGATGTGGCCACCAGTATAACCAGTGACCGGGGGGGGGGGCACTGGCGGGGGGCGGTTGCTGGTGGGGATGACACGGTTTGGGGGGGGGCTGGGGGGGAGGCACTGGTTGGGGCGGGTGTGGGGGGTGACACTGGGTTGGGGGGGGGCTGGTGGGGAGAGCACGGTTGGGGGCGGTGCTGGTGGGGGGTGGAAAATGGTCCCGGGGGGTGTGGGGGGGGATAGCCTGGCGGGGGGCGGGGTGGGGGGGGCCGGGGGGGGGAGGGCTTTGGGGGTTGGGGGGGCGGTGTGGTGGGGGTGACACTGGTGGGGGCGGGCTGGGGGGAGAGCACGGTTGGGGGGCGGTGCTGGTGGGGATGGAAAATGGTTGGGGGGGGTGCTGGTGGGAGAGCACTGGTTGGGGGCGGTTGGTGGGGGGATTTAGCACTGGTTGGGGGCGGTGCTGGTGGGGATGAGCACTGGTTGGGGGGCGGTGCGGGTGGGGATGCGCACTGGTGGGGGGGGCTGGGGGGTGGCACTGGTTGGGGGCGGTGCTGGTGGGGATGAGCACTGGTTGGGGGCGGTGCTGGTGGGGATGAGCACTGGTTGGGGGCGGTGCTGGTGGGGATGAGCGCTGGTCGGGGGCGGTGCTGGTGGGGGTGGCCTGGTTTGGGGGGGGGGCTGGTGGGGGTGAGCACGGGGGGGGGCGGTTGTTTTGGGAGATGAGACTGGTTTGGGGCGGGTTGGGGGATGAGCACTGGTTGGGTGGGGTGCTGGGGGGGGATGAGCACTGGTCGGGGGGCTGCTGTTGGGGGATGAGCATGGTGGGGGCGGTGGTGGTGGGGATGAGCACTGGTGGGGGGCGGTGCTGGTGGGGATGAACCCGGTGGGGGCGGTGCTGGTGGGGATGACCTCTGGTGGGGCGGTGCTGGTGGGGGGGTGAGCCTTTTGGGGGGGCGGTTGGGGGGGGAGAGCACTGGTTGGGGGCGGTGCTGGTGGGGGGGAGCCTGTTCGGGGCTTGGGGGGATGGCACTGGCGGGGCGGTGTGGTGGGGTTTGGGCCTGGTCGGGGGGGGGTTTGGGGGGGGGTGCTGGGGGGGGCGGGGTTGTGGGGATGACATGGTGGGGGCGGTGCTGGGGGGAAAGAGCCTGGTTGGGGGGTTTGGCTGGGGGGTGACACTGGTCGGGGGGCGGTGCTGGTGGGGATGGCACTGGGGTGGGGGCGGTTGGGGGGAATAGCATGGTTGGGGGGGGTGCTGGTGGGGATGGCCTGGTCGGGGGCGGGGGGCTGGTGGGGATGGCATGGTGGGGGGGGGTGTGGTGGGGATGGCATGGTTTTGGGGGGGGTCTGGTGGGGATGGCACTGGTTTTGGGGGGGGTGCTGGTGGGGATGGCCTGGTGGGGGGCGGTGCGGTGGGGGGGTGAACTGGTTTTGGGGGGGGTGGTGGGATGAGCATGGGTTGGGGGCGGTTTCTGGTGGGGGGATGACCTGGGCGGGGCGGGCTTTGGGGGGGATGAGCACTGGTCGGGGGCGGTGCTGGGGGGGGTGAAGCTGGCGGGGGCGGTGCGGTGGGGATAGCACTGGTTGGGGGCGGGCTGGTGGGGGATGAGCCGGCGGGGGGGCGGTGCTGGTGGGGGGTGAGCACTGGTTGGGGGCGGTTGGGTGGGGATGAGCTGTTTTTGGGGGTGGGGTGGGGGGGATGAGCCTGGTCGGGGCGGCTGGCCCGCGGGGGGGTAAGACCTGGTGGGGGCGGTGTGGGGGGGTTTAGCCTGGTTGGGGGGGGGTGCTGGTGGGGGAACCTGGGCGGGGGCCCGGGGTGGGGGGGATGACCTGGGCGGGGGGGTGTGGTGGGGTGGCAAGGTCGGGGCGGTGCTGGTGGGGAGACACTGGTTTGGGGGCGGTGCTGGTGGGATGAGCACTGGCGGGGGCGTGCTGGGGGGATGAGCACTGGTTGGGGGCGGTGCTGGGGGGGAGAGGCTGGTTGGGGGGGCTGGTGGGGATGGCACTGGGTTTGGGGGGGGTGCTGGTGGGGATGAGCACTGGGGGGGGGCGGTGCTGTTGGGGATTAGCGCTGGTCGGGGGGGTTCGGTGGGGGGTGAGCCTGGTTGGGGGCGGTGTGGTGGGGATGGCATGGTTTGGGGGGGGTGCTGGTGGGGAAGGCACTGGTTGGGGGCGGTGTGGTGGGATGAGACTGGTTGGGGGGTGCTGGTGGGGGATGGCATGCCGGGGGGGGTGCTGGTGGGGATGGCATGGTTGGGGGCGGTGTGGTGGGGATGAGCCTGGTCCGGGGGGGGGGCGGGGGGGGGTGGCGGGGGGGGGGCGGTGCTGGTGGGGGTAGACCTGGTGGGGGCGGTCTGGTGGGGAGGGCACTGGTTTGGGGGCGGGCTGGTGGGGGATGAGCCGGTTTGGGGGGGGGTGCTGGTGGGGAGGATGGTGGGGGCGGGCTGGTGGGGGGTGAGCCTGGGTTGGGGGGTGGGTGGGGATGAGCCTGGTCGGGGCGGTTCTGGGGGGGGGGATGAGCGCTGGTTTGGGGCGGGGGGCTGGGGGGATGAGCACTGGTTGGGGGCGGTGCTGGTGGGGAGAGCACGGTTGGGGGGGGGCTGGTGGGGGGGACCTGGTGGGGGGCGGGGGGGGGTGGGGGGATGAGCCTGGTCGGGGGCGGGGGGTGGTGGGGTGAGCCTGGTCGGGGCGGGGCTGGTGGGGGTGAAGCTGGTGGGGGGGGTGCTGGGGGGGGGATGAGCATGGTTGGGGGCGGTGTGGTGGGGGATGGCCTGGTTGGGGGGGGTGCTGGGGGGGTTGGTTTGGTTGGGGGCGGGGTTTCGGGGGGATGACACTTTTTTCGGGGGGCTGGTGGGGTGGCAGGGGGGGCGGGGTTGGGTGGGGGAGGGTGGTGGGGCGGGGTGTGGGAAGTTTTGGGGGGGGGGGTCTGGGGGGGTTTTCACTGGTTGGGGGGGGCTGGTGGGTGGGCTTTGGGGGGGGTGCTGGTTTGGGTGGGTGGTCGGGGGGCGGTGTGGTGGGGAGGCCGTTGGGGACG
The DNA here is from genome assembly GCA_025379985.1 of Phyllomedusa bahiana. Classification (NCBI taxonomy): domain Eukaryota; kingdom Metazoa; phylum Chordata; class Amphibia; order Anura; family Hylidae; genus Phyllomedusa; species Phyllomedusa bahiana. The sequence continues at coordinate 5,999 of JAODAL010015077.1, forward strand.
GTCTTGGGGGCCTGTGGGGGCTTTTTGGGTTTTGGGGTGGGGCACTGGTTTGGGGGGGGGGCTGGTGGGGGGGAGCTGGTTGGGGGGGGTGCTGGTGGGGATGGCATGGTCGGGTGCGGTGCTGGGGGGGATGAGCACTGGTGGGGGGGGTGTGGTGGGGATGGCCTGGTGGGGGGGGCTGGTGGGATGACATGTTTGGGGGGGGGGCTGGGGGGGGGTGAGCACTGGGTTGGGGGGGGTGCGGTGGGGTGAGCACTGGTTGGGGGGGTGCTGTTGGGGGATGGCATGTTGGGGGGTTTTGGGGGGGATAGACTGTTGGGGCGTGCTGGTGGGGATGAAACAAGGTTGGGGGGGGGGGGCTGGTGGGGATGAGCTGGTTGGGGGCTGCTGGTGGGGAGAGCACTGGTTGGGGGGTGCTGGTGGGGGATGACACTGGGTTGGGGGGGGTGCTGGTGGGGATGAGCCTGGGGTTGGGGGCGGGGCTGGTGGGGGTGAGCTGGTTGGGGGCGGTGCGGTGGGGGAGAGCCTGGTTGGGGGGGGGTCTGGTGGGGTGAACCTTGGGGGCGGTGCTGGTGGGGATGAGCACTGGTCGGGGGCGGTGCTGGTGGGGATGAGCACTGGTTTGGGGGGGGTGGGTGGGGATGAGCATGGCGGGGGGGGTGCTGGGGGGGGATGAGCCTGGTTTGGGGGGGGTGTGGTGGGGTAGACGGGTGGGGGGGGGGTGTGGGGGGGATGACCTGGTTGGGGCGGTGCGGTGGGGGGAAAGAGCCTGGTCGGGGGCGGTGTGGTGGGGGGTGAGCCTGGTCGGGGGCGGTGCTGGTGGGGATGGTTGGGGGCGGTGCTGGGGGGGATGAGCATGGTTGGGGGCGGTGTGGGGGATGAGCACTGGTTGGGGGCGGTGCTGGTGGGGATGAGCACTGGTTGGGGGCGGTGCTGGTGGGGATGAGCACTGGTCGGGGGCGGTGCTGGGGGGGATGAGCACTGGTTGGGGGCGGGGTGGGGGAGATTGGGATGGTTGGGGGCGTTGCTGGTGGGAGAGGGGACTGGGTTGGGGGCGGGGGGGCTGTTGGGGGGGGGCCTGGTTGGGGGGGTGCGTGTGGGGATGAGCACGGTCGGGGGCGGGGGTGGTGGGGGGGTGGCACTGGGCGGGGGGGTGCTGGGGGGGGATGACACTGGGGGGGGGGTCTGGGGGAATGACATGGTTGGGGGCGGGGCTGTTGGGGGGGGGGAGCACTGGCGGGGGGGGTGCTGGTGGGGATGACCCTGGGCGGGGGGGGGCGGGGGGTTGGGGGGGGGGGGTGTATGAGCATGGCGGGGGCGGGGGCTGGGGGGATGAGCGCTGGTTGGGGGCGGTGCTGGTGGGGATGAGCGCTGGTTGGGGGGGGTTTTGGTGGGGTGAGCACTGGTTGGGGGTGGTGTGGTGGGGGATGAGCACTGATTGGGGGCATTGCTGGTGGGGATTAGCACTGCTTGGGGGCAGTGCTGGTGGGGATGAGCACTGGTTGGGGGCGGTGCTGGTGGGGATGAGCACTGGTTGGGGGGCGGGGCTGGTGGGGATGAGCACTGGTTGGGGGCGGTGCTGGTGGGGATGGCACTGGGTTAGGGGGGGGCTGGTGGGGGTTAGCACGTTTGGGGGCGGTGCTGGTGGGGGGACACTGGTTGGGGGCGGGTGCTGGTGGGGATGACGGGGTTGGGGGGGGGGTGCTGGTGGGGATGAACGTGGTCGGGGGGCGGTGGGTGGGGGGGTGGCGCTGGTCGGGGGCGGGTGTGGGAGGAATGAGCGCTGGGTTGGGGGGGTGTGGTGGGGATGAGGGGTGGGGGCGGTGCGGTGGGGGTGAGCGTGGTTTTGGGGCGGTGCTCTGGGGTGAGCCGTTGGGGGCGGTGCTGGTGGGGATGGCACTGGTTGGGGGCGGTGCTGGTGGGGGATGGCCTGGTTGGGGGGGGGTGCTGGTGGGGGTAGCCTGGGGGGGCGGTGCTGGTGGGGGGAAATGAGATGGGGGGGAACGGTGCTGGTGGGGATGAGCCTGGTCGGGAGCGGGGCTGGTGGGGATGGAACTGGTTGGGGGCGGGGGCTGGGGGGGTTTGGGCCCGGTTGGGGGGGGGGGTTTTCTTGGGGGGGATGGCCTGGGGGGGGCGGTTTTCTTGGGGGGATGAGCCTGGGCGGGAGCGGGGTGGGGGGTGAACTGGTGGGGCGGTGCGGTTGGGGGGGAGGGGAGGTGGGGCGTGCTGGTGGGGATGAGCACGGTTGGGGGCCCGGGGGGGGGCTTGGGGGGATAGCACTGGGTTTGGGGGGGGTGCTGGTGGGATGGCACTGGTTGGGGGGGCGGTGCTGGTGGGGTTTAGCAATGGTCGGGGGGGGGGGCTGGGGGGATGGGGCACGTTGGGGGCGGTGTGGGGGGATGAAGAATGGTTGGGGGGGGGGGGGGGGGTTTTGCTGGTGGGGATGAGCACTGGTTTGGGGGGGGGGGTGCTGGGTGGGGTGACACTTCGGGGGAGGGGGGTGCTTGGGGGGGATGAAACCCTTTTGGTTTTTGGGGGGTTTTGGTTGGGGGGACGATTTTTTCTTTTTTCCTCTGAACAAATTTACAATCGAGGTGGAGAAATTAAATAACGAAACTTCTACCCAAAATTTTTGGCTTTTAAACCCCAAACCCCACCCGCAGCCCCCGGGGGGTTAGTTTTTTCCCCCCCCCCCGGGTGCCGGACCCCCCGGAGGGTTGGTTGTTTGGGGCCTCCGCCCCCGGGGCTTTTGGCCCCCCGGCCCCCCTGCACGGGCCCCCAGGGGGGTTAGGTTGGTTCCCCCCCCGCCCCGCGTCCGCACGGACCCCAGGGGTTAACGGTTTTTGGGTTTTCCCCCCGCCCCCCCCCCCCCCAAAGGCCCCCCCCCCCCGGTCCCCGACGGGCCCCCAAACCCCCCCCCCCCCCCCCACGGGCCCCCGGGGTTGGGTTTGGTCTCCCCCCCCCCGCGTCTGCACGGGGCCCCCAGGATTTTCGGTTGGTCTCCCCCCCCCCGCGTCCTCACGGACCCCCAGAGTTACGGTTGGGCCCCCCCCGCCCCCGCGATCTGCACGGACCCCCAGGAGGTTACGGTTGGTCTCCCCCCGCCCCCGCTTTCCTGCAACGGACCCCCGGGAAGGTTCGGTTGGTCTCCCCCCGCCCCGGATCTGCAACGACCCCCAGGAGGTTCCCGGTTGTCTCCCCCCGCCGCCCTTTCACGGACCCCCAGGAGGTTACGGTTGGTCTCCCCCCGCCCCGCGATCTGCACGGACCCCCAGGAGTTGACGGTTGGTCTCCCCCCGCCCCGCGATCTGCACGGACCCCCAGAAGTTGACGGTTGGTCTCCCCCCGCCCCGCGACCTGCACGGACCCCCAGGAGGTTACGGTTGGTCTCCCCCCGCCCCGCGACCTGCACGGACCCCCAGGAGGTTACGGTTGGTGACCCAGCGTCTGGACAGACTGAGCTGAACGCTGCGACGCTCTGCAGAGCCTCAGACATCGTCTTATGCTGGAAGCCGCCGTGAGAGTGCTCTGCGCCGCTCGTCCCCAAACTCTCGGAGCTGGAGGTTGGCAGCTGGCGGCGCAGCTGGTGAGAGGGATTAATGTCAGAACAGAGATATAAACCTCAACATATGTCCAGGCCCGCGGCACTGCAACACGGACCCGGGCGCAGAGCGCGCGGACAGCTGTGCCCCCCGCACCAACAAGGTCACCGCTACAGAGCTGTAACAACATCTTCAACCATGGAAACTCAACAAAGTAAAAAACAACAACCTGGAAGGTTCAGCACACAAAGTAACAACAGCTCAACCATGGGAAAATTCAGCAACAATGTAACCACCATCCACCCTGGAAGATTCAGCAACAATGTAACAACAGCGTCAACCTTGGAAGATTCAGCAACAATGTATCAACCATCACCCATGGAAGATTCAGCAACAATGTAACAACAGCAACAACCGTGGAAGATTCAGCAACAATGTAACAACAGCAACAACCGTGGAAGGTTCAGCAACAATGTAACAACAGCGTCAACCATGGAAGATTCAGCAACAATGTAACAACAGCATAAACCATGGAAGGTTTTAACAACCAAAAAAAACAACAGCATAAACCATGGAAGGTTCAGCAACAATGTAACAACAGCATAAACCAAGGGAAAGGTTTTAAAAATAATTAACAACAGCATCAACCATGGGGATTTAGCCCAAAAACAATTTAATATGGGAGCTCCAAAAAACAAACACATCATAAAAAATTTTAAAAATCCCGGGAAACAAAAATGTAACATCCATCGTACAAAGAACAATTCCCCGCCCGGGCCCCAAAGTAACATTTCATTAGCAACCATGTTATCTGCAACAACAATGTAACAGTTTATCAGTGTCAATGAAAAAACCCCAACAAAATTTTTCAGTTTAACACTAACAATCTTTAAAATTCCATTTTAACCTCTTTGGGACCAGGTAAAATGTATCGGCAATTTATCATGATCGGCGTTTTCATTTATCAGAAACAAAACCCCCGTAACATCTGCAAAATGTTTAGAAATTTTGGGAACCAACAATGTTAACATTTTTCAATGTAAGATTTAGCAACAAATTTTTTAAATTCAGGGGGCAACAAGTGACATTTATCACGACGATGAAAATGGTTTTTTTGCAATGTTACAACTAACACCGCAGCCCCGGGCCGGGACCCGCTGTAAGGACGGAGGGCAGATCCCAGACAGATCCAGGGGCAGATCCCGGAAAAGAAACCCAGACAGATCCCCGGGCAGATCCCCGACAGATCCCGACAATCACCAGACAGAAACACGGAAAAACACAAAGAAAAAAAACAAAAACAGATCCCCACAGATCCCGGGCAGAATTTCGGACAGATCCCCCACAGAACCCGGGCAGATTAACGGGCAATCCCCGGGCAGAACCCGGACAGATCCCGGGGGATCCCCGGACAGATCCCGGGGAAAATCCCCGGACAGATCCCGGACAGATCACAGACAGATCCCGGACAGATCCCGGGCAGATCCAGGACTGATCACAGACAGATCCCGGACAGATCCCGGACAGATCCCGGACAGATCCCGGACAGATCACAGACAGATCCCAGACAGATCCCAGACAGATCCCCCGGGCCCGAACCCGAAAAGAAAAAACACAGACAGATCCCAGACAGATCCCGGTCAGATCCCGGACAGATCACAGACAGATCCCAGACAGATCCCGGACAGATCACAGACAGATCCCGGACAGACCCCACAGAAATTTCGACAGATCCCTACAGAAACCCGGACCCAAAATTTTCAACCCAAATTTCCCCGGGCAGTCCCGGGCGGGTCCCGACAATCCGGACTGATCACAAAATCTCGACAAAATCCCCGGGCAGATCACAGACAGACCCGGACAATCACGACAGATCCCGGACAGACCCGGGCAGAATTTCAACAATCCCCCCCCAGACCCGGACAGAACCCGGGGGAAATTTCGGAAAAGATCCCGGACAGAAATTTCGGACAATCCCCCAGATCCCGACAGATTCCCCGGGCCGAACACAGACAGATCCCCGGGGCAGATTCTGGATGATTCACCGACATATCCCGGACAATCCCGGACAGGGTCCGGGGAGACCCCAGAAGATCCCGGAAAAGATTTCCCGGGCAGATCACAGAAAAGAACCCAGCAGATCCCCTCAGGGTCCCGGGCAATCACAACAGATCCCCCGACAGATCCCGGGCAGATCACAGACAGATCACGGACAGATCCCGGGCAAAAATTAAAAGAAGATCCAGGGCAGATCCCGGGGAGATCCCGGGCAAAAACCTGGACGATCCCAGACAATCCCGGGCAGATCCCGGGCAGAACAAAGACAGATCCCCAAAAAATCCCCCCACAGATCCGGTCAATCCCCACAATCACGACAGAACCCAGACAGATTTTCCCGGGCAGATCCCCCGACAGATCACAGACAATCCCGAAAAGATCCCGGGGAATCACGAAAGATCCCGGGGAAAAATCCCGGGGAATCAAAAGACAGATCCCCGGGCAGATCAAAATGACAGATCCCGGACAGATCCCCGACAGATCCCCCGGGCCCAAACCCCCCCCCGGGTCCCCGGGCAGAAACCCGGACAGATCAAAAGACGTCCCAAAAAGAACCCCCGGCAGATCCCCCACAGATCACAGACAGATCCCAGACAGATCCCGGACAGATCACAGACAGATCACGGACAAACCCCCACTTTTTAAAGACAGATCCCGACAATCCCCAATCCCGGGCAAAACCCCGGACGATCACAGCAAAATTCCCCACAGTTCCCGGGCAGATCCCGGGCCCAAACCCGGACAGATCACAGACAGATCCCAGACAGATCCCGGACAGATCACAGACAGATCACAGACAGATCCCAGACAGATCCCGGGCAGATCACTGACAAACCCGGAAAAAACCCGGCCAAACACAGACGATCCCAAGATCACTGACAATCCCGGAAAAGATCACTGACAATTCCCCGGGCAAAATCAAATGACAAATCCCGGGCAATCACAGAAAAGATCCCGGGCAATCCCTGACAGTTCCCGGGGAGATCCCGGAAATCCCGGACAATCCCCGGCAATCCCCGACCGATCCCTACAGATCCCGGGAAAAAACCCCCCAAAAATTTCCCCGGGCAAACCCGGAAAGAACACAGACAATCCCATAAAAGAAACCCGGTCAATCCAAAACAATCCCAGACCGATCCCGGGCAGATCACAGACAGATAAACCCGACAGATCACGGGCAAACCCGACAGATTAAAAGACAGATCCCGACAAATCCCCAGAAGATCCCCCCGGGCAGATCCGGACTGATCACAGACAGTTTCCCGGGCAGATCACAACAGGGTCCCGGACAATTTTACGGACAAAAATCCCGAAAAATCACAAACAATCCCCAGACAGATCCCGGACAAAATCCTGGGCTGATCACAGACAGATCACCCAAAAGATCCCGGGCAATCCCCCCCAGATTACAGAAAAATCCCCAACAGATCACAGGGCAATCCCCCGGCAATCCCGGACAGATCCCGGGCAGATCCCAGACAGATCCCGGGAAGGGTCCCCGGGGAATTCCCCGCCCAAACCCCACAGATCCCCCGGGCAGATCCCACAATTTCAGACAGATCCCGGGAAAATCACTGACAATCCCGGGCAGATCACAAACCCAAAACCCGGACAGATCACTGAAGATCCCCAGGCAGGGTTCCCGGGCCCGATTTCCCCACAGAACACAGACAGAAACCCGACAATTTACTGACAATCCCAGCCCAAACCTGGGCAGAACCCCCGCAATCCCAGAAAGATCCCGGACAGGGTCCCCACAGATCCCGGGGAGGGCCCCAGACAACCCGACAGATCCCGGACAGATCACAGACAGATCCCAGACAATCCCGGGCCAAAATCACAGACCCGATCCCAACAGACCCGGGCAGATCACAGACAATTTAAAGGACAAACCCGGGAATTACAACAGATCTCGGAAAAATCCCCCCCGGGGAGATCCCGGACAGATCTTGGGCGATCACAGACAGAACCCCCCAAAAGATCACAGACAGAATTCCCGAAAAGAAACACAGACAGATCCCGGGCAGATCCCGGACAGATTACAGACAGATCCCACAATTGCGACGGGTCCCACAGATCCCCGGACAGATTCGGACAAAATCCCGGACAGATCCCGGCCAGATCCCGGACAGATCCCGGACTGATCACAGACAGATCCCGGACAGATCCTTGACTGATCACTGACAGATCACAGTCAGATCCCTGACAGATCCCGGACAGATCCCGGGCAGATCACAGACGATCCCCCACAGTCCCGGACAGTCCCCGGGGCAATCCGGACTGACAAGCAGGATCCCCCGGAAGATCCCCGGGGGGATTTCCCCCCGGGCAAATCCCCGGGCTGATCAAACCCGACCCAGACCCGGGCAGTCCCGGACAAAAACAACAGACAAAAACCCCCCGGACGATCCAGAAAATCACAGACAATCAAAAGAAAGTCCGGGCCCCGACCCGGGGGAGACCCGACCCAAAAAATTTCCCCCAAGATCCTGACAGATAAAAAGACAGATCACGGGCCCAATCCCGGGGCAGATCCCGGGGAAAATCCGAAGATCCCCCGGACGATAAAATGCCCGATCCCGGCAGACCCGGACAGATCCCCCGGGGAATCACAGAAGATCCCCCGGGCAGATCCCCCGGCCATTAATGGGCGATCCCCCCCCGGCAAAATCCCCCACAGATCCGACGAACCCGGGGGAGACCCGGACACCTTCGGGCAGACGCTGCTCGGTTTTTTTTTTTTCTTCCCTTTTTTGATTTGGATTCAGGGGAAAAAATACAAAATCTAAAAAAGGAGGAGGCCCACCCCAGAAAACCCAGCTGTGCCCCATTTGGCGGGCCCCCCCCCCCCCCGAGCTGTTCCCCCATGGAGGCGCCCCCCCCCCCCCCCCCCCCCAGGGGGGCCCCTGGAGGGGGCCCCCCCCCCCCCCGGAAATTTTGCCCCATTGGGAGGGGCCCCCCCCCCCCCTTCCCCCCCCCACCCCCCCCCCCCCCCCCCCCCCCCCCCCCCCCCCCCCCCCGCACAGGCTCCAAAATTTCTCAAAAAATTTTTTGCGGGTTTTTTTTTTGCCGTTTCTTTGTCTCCTAAAATTTCCGAAAATTTTGCGGTTTTACTAGGGGCACTTTTTTTTCCGTCCTGCCCCCCTTTGCGTAAAGCCCGGGGGGAACCTTTCCCTTTTTGGGGGCGTAGCAAAAGTGGGCCAGTGCTGGCAGCCTATCAGAGAGAACACAAGGGCTGTTTGCTAAAAAGTGACCATTTCGGAGCCTTTAAAGGGGAAATCACACAAAGGGCTGTTGCTTTTAAGTGACCAAATGCTGGCACCAAACAGGGGAATTTTCACAGGTTTTGTAAGCTTTTTAGTGACCAGTGCTGGGAGCCTTAAAAGGGGGATCAAACGGTCTGTAGCTATTGGGGCACCCGTGCTGGTAACCATCAGGGGAAAATCCCCAAAAAGGTCTGTAGCCCATAGTGCCCGTGCTGGCAGCCCATCAGGAGAGAGATCACACAAGGGTTTTTTATCTTTTAGTGAGCAGGTTGGGTAGCCTATCAAGGGGAAAATCACACAGGCTACATTAGTGACCAGTGCTGGCAAACCCTATCAGGAGATCACACAGGTCTTTTAAACTATGGACACCAGTGTGGTAAACCCATCAGGAGGATCACCCCAGGTCTTGGGAGTATAGTGCCAGTGCGGCCCCTATCAGGGGGAGAGATCAACAGGTCTGTACTATAGTGAGCATTTCTGGCAAACCTATCAAAGGAAAAGTCACAAAGGTCGGGAGCTATTGTGACCAGTGCGGCAGCCTATCAGGAAGATCCCCACAGGTTGTAAATATAGTGACCAAATTTCGGAGCCTATCAGGGGGGGATCACACAGGTTCTGTAGCTATACAACCAAATGCTGGCAGCCCCATCAGGGAGAGATCACCAGGTCCGTTTGCTATAGCGACCAGTGGGTGGCATCCCATCAGGGGAGATCACACCCGGGGCGTAGCTTAGTGACCTTTCTGGCAAACCTAAACAGGGGTAATCAACAGGCTGTAAACTATTATTGCCCCGTGCGGCGCCTAACAGGGGAGATCACCACAGGTCCCGGCTTTTACGGGCCTTTCTGGCCCGCCTATCAAGGGGAGAAAACACAGGCTGTTTGCTATATGGGCCGTTTCTGGGCCTATAAGGAGAGAAAACACAGGTTTTGTAGCTTTCGTGAACCCTTTCTGGGGGAAGCCTATCAGGAGAGATCACACGGTCTGTACCCTTTTGCAACCAAGGTGCTGGGGGCCATCAGGAGAGATCACACAGGTCTGTAGCTATAAATGACCAGTGCGGCAAACCCCTTTAGGAGAGATTTTACCCCGGTCTGTAGCTTTTAGGGGCCCCTGTGGAAAAACCAAACAGGAGAGATCAAACAGTGCTGTAATATAGCAACCAGTGCTGGCCGCCTATCAGGGGAGATTCCCCAAAAGGTTTAGTAGCTAAGCGACCGTGCTGGAAGGCCCTATCAGGAGAGATCACAAGGTCTGTATTTTTAGTGGGCCATGCCGGCAAAACCATCAGGGGAGGGGTCAAAACAGGTCTTACTATAGTACCATTGCTTTTGGGAGCCCATCTTTAGGGGAAACACACAGTTTTGGGAGCTATTGTACCAGTGCTGGCAGCCGCCTTTTCAGGGAGAGGATGGAACAGGCTGTACTACAGTGACCATGGGGGCGCCTATTCAGGGGAAAAACAACACAGGGCTGAAGCAAAAAGGCCAAGGGTTTGGGAGCCAAACGGGGGGAACACACAGGTCCCGTTTCCCATAGTGACCTTGCTGGGCAGCCCCTATCAGGAGAGGGGTCCCCAAGGGGCTGTAGCTATAGTGACCCCGTGTGGCAGCCAAAACAGGGGAAAAATCACAAGGTTTTGTTTCTATAGGACCAATTTCTGGCGCCCCATCAGGAAATAATCCCCCCCGGGCTGTGCTATAGTGAAAACCTTTGTGGCACCCCATCAGGGGACATCACAAGGGTTTTAGCTTTTGTGACCAGGTTTGGGAGCCTATCAGGAGAGAACAACAGGTCTGTTGCTTAGTGCCAGCGCTGGGGGAGCCTATCAGGAAGAGGTCCAAAAACAGTTTGAACTATAGGGAACCGTTTCGGGAGCCTAAACAGGAGAGTTCCAAGGGGCTGACTATTAAACGACCATTGCTGGCAGCCCCAAACAGGAGAGGGGTCACAAAAGGTCTTGTTCTATATGACCAGTGCTGGCAGCCCACAGGAAGATCACACGGTTGTACTATAGTGACCTAGGATTTTATGCACCCCATACAGGGGGGAAATTATGGAAGGGGGGGACACGGGGTTATGGACACTATTGAAAAGGACTTTTTTTTTCAAGATCTTTAAAATAAAAAGCAGCAGCAGCGACCCCCGGAGTGAGACGACCCCCTTTTTTGGTGGAAAGAAAATTTCGGAAGGGAAAGCGCTGAAAAGAGTTTCTGACTGGCACCACAAGGGGCGGAAGCGGCGAGAGGGAGGAAGGACCCAAAAAAAAAAACGTGAAGCCCCCCAGGGGAAAAAACCCCCCCCGGACTCCCCGCCTCCCGGGACCTCCGCTTGCTGTCAGTGAACGCACAGAACTGATTCACACCCGAAATCCTGAGGGAAATCCCAGCGGTGACGCCCGACGCGGATTAGATCAGTAACGTGGACACCGGTTACACTGCACACACTGCACACACGCTCTATACAGAGAGAGGTCTCCATTCACTGACAGCAAGCAGAGGCCTGGGCTACACTGCACACACACGCTCTATACAGAGAGAGGTCTCCATTCACTGACAGAAGCAAGGCCCGGGGTACACGCAACAAAAGTTATCGGAGAGGGGTTTCCTTCACGACAGCAACAGAGGCCCTGGGCTCACTGCCACACTGCACAACCTTAACAGTGAGAGGTCCCCCATTCATTTCACAAACAGAGCCGGGGCGCACTGCCACACCTTATAAGTGAGAGGTTCCATTCACTGACAGCAAGCAAGGCCTGGGGCCTGCACCACGCACACAAGCTCAATTCGTGGAGGTCTCCCTTCACTGACAGCAAGCAAGGCCAGGCCTGCACGCCCACACTGCAACCACGCTCTATCAAAAGAGGTCCCATTCACTTCATCAAGCAGAGGCTGGGCTGCACTGCACACCATCATACAGAGAGAGGCCCATCACTGACGCAAGCAGAGGCCCGGGGTACCTGCACAACTCAACAACCTTATACAAGAGGGTCTCCATTTACTACGCAAGCAGAGGCCGGGTACACGCACACACGCTCTAACAGAGGGGTTCCATCACTGACAGCAAAACAAGGCCGGGGTACACTTTCCACCTCACACCCTCTAACAGTGGGAAAGGGCTCCATTCACTTACAGCAAGCAGAGGCCTGGCTGCACTGCACACACACCCTAAACAGGAGAGGTTCCTTATGACACAAGCAAAAGGGCCCGGGGGCACTGCACCAGCACACAAAAACCCCTATACGAGAGGACCTCATGACAGCAGCAGAGGCCTGCGCACTGCCACACGCACACACAGCTTCCCAAAAAAGGGGAGCCCATTTACTTTCACAACAGAGGCCTGGGGGCACTGCACCCAACAATCTATAAAGAAAAGGTCTCCATTACTTTCAGCAAAGCAGAGGCCGGGCGCACTGACCAAAAACCCCTCTTTCAGTGAGAGGTTCCATCACTTTCAGCAAGCAAGGGGTGGGGGCCTGCACACAAACCCTATACGAGGGGTCTCCATTACTACACAAGCAAGCCCGGGGTACACTGCCACACTGCACACACGCTCTATCAGTGAAGGTTCCATTCATTTAAGCAACAAGGGGCCCGGGCTACACTGCACACACACGCTCTATACAGTGAGGTCTCCATTCACTTACAGCAAGCAGAGGCCTGGGCTACAGGATGCGCCGCCGAGCTCTGTGCTTGTCTATACAGCTCCCATACGACTTTCCCGCAAGGCTGCAGGGGAAAGGGGGGGACATACTTTAAACATAGGGGGAGGGCAGGAGAAGGTACTGTGCAAGTCCAAATCTACACAGGGGGAAGTGGACTGTGCAACCATCTACACGGGGAAGTGGTACTGTGCAGTGTCCAATCTACACAGGAGAAGTGGTACTGTGCATGGTCCATATATACAGAATAATGAGAAGTGGTACTGTGCACGGTCCATATATACAGAATAATAAAATTTTGGTACTGTGCAGGTCCATAAAAACAGAAAATAAAAAGGGGTATTTTCACGGTCCAAAAATTACAAAAAAGGGAAAAGTGGACGGCCGGTCCAATATCAGAAAAATGAGAAGTGGACTGTGCACGGCCCAAAAACAAAAAAATGAGAGGGGTACTGGCACTTTCCTACCTACGAATAAAGGGGCGTATTTGAGGGGGTGCGGGGAATCCGTGGCCGGTATCGTTTGGGGATGCCCCCGATTATAGGAGCGCGGTAAATATTTTAAAATTCCGCCTCACTACTATACCCCGGGAGCCGGAATGTGAAAATCCCCCCCTGACTTGCCTGCGGGCCCCGGGGATGGAGATTTACAGTAGTTCTCTCCCAGGCCCCGGGGGCGCATTTTGTCGGGGCAGTGCAGATCACCCTGGGCCCCGGGTCAACCGCTGGACTGACGCATATTTACCTGCAGGACTATGGCCGGGGGGGGGCAAGCGGGGGGCCCATCCCACATACATATAACCCGCTGTTGGGGGGCACAGTAATTTTAAACCTGTGATGGGGGACCAAATATAAAACCCCGCTGAGGGGGGCAAGTATATATAACCTGCTGATGGGGGACACATATATATAACCTCGAGGGGGGACACGTATATAAACCGCTTGGGGGACACAGTACATAAACCTGCGAGGGGGGGCACAGTATATTAACCCCTGTGGGGGGACACAGATAAATTTTAAACCTGCTGATGGGGGACCGTAATTTTAACCCCCCCCGGGGGACACTTTTTTATCCCTGCGGGTGGGGGGGGGCAAGTATTATAACCGCTGAGGGGGAACGTACAAAAAACCTGCTGATGGGGACACATATATATAACCCCGATAGGGGAACAGTATATTATAACCGCTGATGGGGGGACACAGTATATATAACCCGCTGATGGGGGGACACAGTATATATAACCTGCTGATGGGGGGACACAGTATATATAACCTGCTGATGGGGGACACAGTATATATAACCTGCTGATGGGGGGACACAGGATATAACCCCGCTGAGGGGGAACAGTAATATACCGCGAGGGGGGCACAGTAATATAACCCCCCTGATGGGGGGGGGCACAGTATTAAAACCCCCTGATGGGGGACAAGAAAATATAACCCCTGATGGGGAAAACAGTACAATAACCTGCGATGGGGGGCCAGTATATTAATGCTGATGGGGGACCAGTTATATAACAGCTGATGGGGGGGGGCCGAATATATAAACCCCCCCCGATGGGGGACACAGTATATATAACCCCCTGATGGGAGGGCACATATATTAAAAACCCCCTGTGGGGGGACACGTATAATAACCCCTGAGGGGGACCAGTAAAAAAACCCCCGCTGATGGGGGGACACAGTATATATAACCCGCTGATGGGGGACACAGTATATATAACCTGCTGATGGGGGGACACAGTATATATAACCCGCTGATGGGGGACACAGTATATATAACCCGCTGATGGGGGACACAGTATATATAACCCGCTGATGGGGGGACACAGTATATATAACCTGCTGATGGGGGGAAAAGTAGATATAACCCACTGATGGGGGAAAAGATATATAACCCTGATGGGGGGGAAATATTATAACCTGCTGATGGGGGACACAGTATATATAACCTGCTGATGGGGGACACAGTATATATAACCTGCTGATGGGGGACACAGTATATATAACCTGCTGATGGGGGACACAGTATATATAACCTGCTGATGGGGGGAAAAACAGTATAATAAAACCTGCTTGATGGGGGGGCACAGTTATATAAACCCCCGGGGGGAACACAGTATATATAACCTGCTGATGGGGGACACCCGAAAAATAAACCCCCTGAGGGGGGAAACGTATATTAACCCCCCTGATGGGGGGACACAGTATATATACCCCTCTGCTGGGGGGACACAGTATATATAACCCGCTGATGGGGGGACACAGTATATATAACCTGCTGATGGGGGACACAGTATATATAACATGCTGATGGGGGGAACCAGTAAAATATAATGCTGATGGGGGGGACACGTAATAAACCTGCTGATGGGGGGACACAGTATATATAACCTGCTGATGGGGGGACACAGTATATATAACCTGCTGATGGGGGACACAGTATATATAACCTGCTGATGGGGGGACACAGTATATATAACCTGCTGATGGGGGACACAGTATATATAACCCGCTGATGGGGGGACACAGTATATTTAAAAACCCCCTGATGGGGGGAACAGTATTTATAACCCATGTGGGGGACCAGTTAAAATAACCCGCTGAGGGGGGCACAGTATTAAAAACCCGCGTTGGGGGGACACAGTATATATAACCTGCTGATGGGGGACACATATATAACCCACTGATGGGGGACACAGTATATATAACCCACTGATCATTGTATTATCGGCAGTGTCGCCCTCTCTCATGGTGTTCGGCTGACTCAGGTGTCCCGCTGCACCTGCCCCCACTGGGGTAACCCGGCGGCGGCGGCGGCGGTGGGATCATCTCTGGAGCTGTCGCTCGGTAATCGCAGATATTCATTAGCAGCCGCGCGGCGTAATAAATTATAATAATTTCCCACAAGAATGAAATGAGCGGGTCCCTGGGAGAGCGGCCGCCCCGCCGCACCCTATAATCTACCTGTCACCCGCCCCCCAATCAGCCGCTCACAACAGAACACGCATTTATTCATCGAGGGTAAATTAATAAAAGGCGACGAGTCCTCATCCCCGAGATTCAGCAAATTATACGGCTCCGAGCACCCGCTATACATACAGGCGCGACGCTCTGCAGACAGGAGGGACTCACCTCTGCCTGTCACACTATGCTGAGCGTGCAGGTGCCTGGGGGGCGGGGGAGCGGTACATGGGGGGAGCGGGGGAGCAGTACATGGGGGGAGCGGGGGAGCGGTACATGGGGGAGCGGTACATGGGGGGAGCGGGGGAGCGGTACATGGGGGAGCGGGGGAGCGGTACATGGGGGAGCGGGGGAGCGGTACATGGGGGGAGCGGTACATGGGGGGAGCGGTACATGGGGGGAGCGGGGGAGCGGTACATGGGGGGAGCGGTACATGGGGGAGCGGGGGAGCGGTACATGGGGGGAGCGGGGGAGCAGTACATGGGGGAGCAGTACATGGGGGAGCGGGGGAGCGGGACATGGGGGGGGGCGGAATGGGGGGGGGCAGGGGACAAAAGGGGAGCGGTACATGGGGGAGCGGGGGAGCGGTACATGGGGGGAGCGGTACATGGGGGAGCGGGGGGGCGGGGACATGGGGGGACAGGTTTAAAAGGGGGGGCGGGGGGGGGGACGGGGGGGCGGTACCCTGGGGGAAGCGGGGGGGGAGAGGAAATGGGGGCGCGGTCGGGAGCCGAAAATGGGGGGGCGCGGGGGGCGGGGGCGGGGGGGCGGGGACATGGGGGGAAGCGGGGGAGCGGTACATGGGGGGGGAGAGCGGGGGGGGGCGGGGGAGGGGGGAGCGGGTACATGGGGGGGGCGGGGGCCGGGGGGGCCCGTTACATGGGGGGAGCGGGGGAGCAGTAATGGGGGGGGCAGTAAAGGGGGGAGGGGGGGTTTCATAGGGGGGGCGGTACATGGGGGCCCGGGGGAACGGGACATAGGGGGGGCGGGGGACGCCGGGGGGCGGTACATGGGGGGGGCGGGGGAGGGTTTAAAAGGGGGGGGCGGGGTTTTCAAAGGGGGGAGCGGTACATGGGGGGAGCGGGACAGGGGGGGAGCGGGGGGCGGGTTCATGGGGGGAGCAGGGACATGGGGGAGGGCCGGGGGGCGGGAAAATGGCGGGGGGCAGGGGGTTAGGGGACATGGGGGGGGGGGGGAGCCGGGGGGGGGGTACATGGGGGAGCGGGGGAGCGGGACATGGGGGGGGGGGAGCGTTGGGGGGGGAGCGGTACATGGGGGGGGGGGGAGCGCGCCTTGGGGGGGGCGGGGGGGGGGGCTGGGGGGGGGGTTGGGGGGGGGGGTACATGGGGGAGGGGGGAGGGAAAGGGGGGGGGTACTTGGGGGGGGAGCGGGGGGGGAGCGGTACATGGGGGAGCGGGGGAGCAGTACATGGGGGAGCGGGGGAGCGGGACATGGGGGGGGCGGGGGGGGGGAGCCGGGGACATGGGGGGGGCGGGGGGGTAATGGGGGGGGGAGCGGGACAAGGGGGGAGCGGGGACATGGGGGGGGCGGGGGAGCCCTTTCATGGGGGGGGGCGGTTGGGGGGGGGGTAGGACGGAAAGGGGGGGGTACCCTGGGGGGGGGCGGGGGGGGGGAAACGGTACATAACCTTGTGGGGGGGGTCGGGGGAGCGGTTTCATGGGGGAGCGGTACATGGGGGGAGCGGGGGGGGGGGGCTGGGGGGGCGGGGGGGGCAGTACTGGGGGGAGCCGGGGGGGGAATTTGGGGGGGGCAACATGGGGGGGCGGGGTGGAACGGGGGGGGGGGGAGCGGGGACTTTGGGGGGGGACGGGGGAACGGGCATGGGGGGGCGCGGGGGAGCGGTACATGGGGGAGGGGGACAAAGGGGGAGCGGGGGGGGAGCCCGGTTTCTGGGGGGGGCCCGGTTTGGGGGGGGAGGGGGGGGGAGCGGTTTTTCATGGGGGGAGCGGGGGGGGCGGGACATGGGGGGGGGGGCGGGACATTTTTGGGGGGGGAGTGGGGTACCTGGGGGGAGCGGGGGAGCGGTACATGGGGGAGCGGGGGAATGGGGGGGGGAGCTGGGGGAGCGGGGCATGGGGGGGGCGGGGGGGAGGGGGGTTTCATGGGGGGGGCGGGGAAAGGGGGGAGGGGGGAAACAAATACATGGGGGAGCGGGGGAGGCAGTACATGGGGGAGCGGGGGAGGGGTACATGGGGGGGGCGGTTGGGGGGGGCTTCTTTGGGGGGGGCGGGGGGGCGGTTTACAGGGGGGAAACGGGGGGGTACATGGGGGGGCGGGGGGGCGGGACTGGGGGGAGCGGTACATGGGGGAGCGGGGGAGCGGTACATGGGGGGGGCCCGTAATGGGGGGGGGGTACATAGGGGTGGGGGGCGGGAATGGGGGAGCGGGGGGAAGCAAGGGGGGGGCTGGGGGGGCCCCCGGGGACATGGGGGGCGGGGGGGGAGCAAGGGAGCGGGGGAGCCGTACATGGGGGAGCGGGGGAGCTTTCATGGGGGGGGCGTAAAATTGGGAGGCGGGGGACCCGGGTTTTAGGGGGGGCGGGGGACATTGGGGGGGAAAAGGGGGGAGCCGGTAATTTGGGGGGGCGTAAAAAGGGGGGGAGCCGTACTGGGGGAGCAGTTTTAAAGGGGGGAGCAGTATTTTTTGGGGGGGGGCAGTTTGGGGGGGCCAAATAATAGGGGGGCAAATAAATGGGGGGGCCCGGAATGGGGGGGGATATTTGGGGGGGCAGGACATGGGGGGGAGCAGTATATGGGGGGGAGCAGTATATGGGGGGAGCAGTAAATGGGGGGGGACGTATATGGGGGGAGCGTAATTGGGGGGGGGGGCCCGTAATGGGGGGGGGCAGTTTAGGGGGGGAGAATTAATGGGGGGAAACAGTAATGGGGGAAACAGTATTTTGGGGGGGGAGCGTATTGGGGGGGCAGTTTTAAAGGGGGGGAGCAGTACATGGGGGAGCAGTATATGGGGGGAGCAGTACATGGGGGAGCAGTATATGGGGGGAGCAGTATATGGGGGGAGCAGTACATGGGGGAGCAGTACATGGGGGAGCAGTATATGGGGGGAGCAGTATATGGGGGGAGCAGTATAGGGGGGGATCTGAATGTCTCTAGATTTGGGGCCGGGGGAGTGTTATATGAGGGGAGGGTCATCCCTCGGGGGCTCCGGGTTCCTCGGCAGCTTCTCTCCTTCTCCCTGAGAGGCGGAGGAAACAGAGACCGAAAACTTCTGTCACCGGAGCCGAGAGAGCGCAGAGCATCTCCCCCACAGGACTGCACTCTAATCACTCCTCTCATCCCCGGCAGTCTCTCAGCTCTCTCTCCTCTCATCCCCGGCAGTCTCTCAGCTCTCTCCTCTCATCCCCAGCAGTCTCTCAGCTCTCTCCTCATCCCCGGCAGTCTCTCAGCTCTCTCCTCCTCTCCAGACTCTCAGCTCTCTCCTCCTCCTCTCCATACTCTCAGCTCTCTCCTCTCTCTCCAGCATCTCTCTCCGTCTCTCCCCATCCCTGGCAGTCTCTCTCCTCTCTCATCCCCAGCAGTCTCTCAGCTCTCTCCTCTCATCCCCGGCAGTCTCTTCCTCTCTTCTCCCCAGCAGTCTCTCAGCTCTCTCTCCTCTCATCCCCAGCAGTCTCTCAGCTCTCTCCTCTCTCATCCCCAGCAGTCTCTCAGCTCTCTCCTCTCATCCCCAGCAGTCTCTCAGCTCTCTCCTCTCATCCCCCGCAGTCTCTCAGCTCTCTCCTCTCATCCCCGGCAGTCTCTCAGCTCTCTCTCCTCTCATCCCCAGCAGTCTCTCAGCTCTCTCCTCTCATCCCCAGCAGTCTCTCAGCTCTCTCCTCTCATCCCCGGCAGTCTCTCAGCCCTCTCCTCTCATCCCCAGCAGTCTCTCTCCTCTCTCATCCCCGGCAGTCTCTCAGCTCTCTCCTCTCATCCCCGGCAGACTCTCAGATCTCTCATCTCATCCCTCGCAGTCTCTCAGCTCTCTCCTCTCTTCCCTGTCAGTCTCTGCTGTCTCTCAGCTCTCTCCTCTCAGCCCCAGCTGAGTCTCTGCTCTCTCCTCTCATCCCCAGCAGACTCTCAGCTCTCTCTCCTCTCATCCCCAGCAGTCTCTCAGCTCTCTCTCCTCTCACCCCCGGCAGTCTCTCAGCTCTCTCTCCTCTCACCCCCGGCAGTCTCAGCTCTCTCGACTCTCATCCCCAGCAGTCTCTCAGCTCTCTCTCCTCTCATCCCCCGCAGTTTTCAGCTCCCCTCTCCCCTTCATCCCGCAGTCTCAGCTCTCTCCTCTCTCATCCCCAGCAGTCTCTCAGCTCTCTCTTCTCTCACCCCCGGCAGTCTCTCAGCTCTCTCCTCTCATCCCAGGCAGTCTCTCAGCTCTCTCCTCTCAACCCCAGCAGTCTCTCAGCTCTCTCTCCTCTCATCCCCAGCAGTCTCTCAGCTCTCTCCTCTCATCCCCAGCAGTCTCTCAGCTCTCTCTCCTCTCATCCCCAGCAGTCTCTCAGCTCTCTCATCTCTCATCCCCAGCAGTCTCTCAGCTCTCTCCTCTCATCCCCGGCAGTCTCTCAGCTCTCTCTCCCCCTCCTCCCTCCCTGCAGTCTTTTTCAGCTCTCTCTCCTCTCTCATCCCCAACAGTCTCTCAGCTCTCTCCTCTCATCCCCAGCAGTCTCTCAGCTCTCTCCTCTCTCATCCCCAGCAGTCTCTCAGCTCTCTCCTCTCTCATCCCCAGCAGTCTCTCAGCTCTCTCCTCTCTCATCCCCAGCAGTCTCTCAGCTCTCTCATCCCCAGCAGTCTCAGCTCTCTCTCCTCTCTCCTTCTCATCTCTCTCTCCTCTCTCATCCCCAGCAGTCTCTCATCTCTCTCCTCTCTCATCCCCAGCAGTCTCTCAGCTCTCTCATCTCTCTTCCCCAGCAGTCTCTCAGCTCTCTCTCCTCTCTCATCCCCAGCAGTCTCTCAGCTCTCTCTCTCTTAAACCCCAGCAGTCTTTTCAGCTCTCTCCTCTCATCCCTGGCAGTCTCTCAGCCTCTCTCCTCTCATCCCTGGCAGTCTCCTTTAGCTCTCCTCCTCTTTATTTCCCTGGCAGTCTCTCTGCGCTCTCCTCTCATCCCCGGCCGGCTCTCTCCTCACTCATCGCCGGCAGTCTCTCCTCTCATCCCCAGCAGTCTCTCAGCTCTCTCTCCTCTCATCCCTGGCAGTCTCTCATCTCTCTCCTCTCATCCCTGGCAGTCTCTCTCCTCTCTCCTCTCATCACCAGCAGTCTCTCTCCTCTTTCCTCCTCAGCAGTCTCTCAGCTCTCTCTCCTCTCTCATCCCCAGCAGTCTCAGCTCTCTCTCCTCTCATCCCCACCAGTCTCTCAGCACTCTCACCTCTCTCAACCCCAGCAGTCTCTCAGCTCCTCTCTCATCCCCAGCAGTCTCTCAGCTCTCTCTCCTCTCTCATCCCAGCCAGTCTCTCTCCTCTCTCATCCCCAGCAGTCTCTCAAACTTTTCTTCCTCTCTCATCCGCAGCAGTCTCTCAGCTCTCTCCTCTCATCCCCAGCAGTCTCTCAGCTCTCTCCTCTCATCCCCAGCAGTCTCTCAGCTCTCTCCTCTCTCATCCCCAGCAGTCCCCCTCAGCCCCTTCCTCTCTCATCCCCAGCCAGTCCCTCAGCCCCCTCTCTATCCCCAGCAGTCCCTCAGCTCTCTCTCCTCTCCCCCATCCCGGGTCCTCTCCCCTCTCATCCCCAGCAGTCTCTCAGCTCTCTCCTCTCTCATCCCCGGCAGTCTCTCATCTCTCTTCTCTCTCCTCCTCAGCAGTCTCTCAGCTCTCTCTCCTCTCTCATCCCCAGCAGTCTCAGCTCTCTCCTCTCTCATCCCCAGCAGTCTCTCAGCTCTCTCTCCTCTCTCATCCCCAGCAGTCTCTCAGCTCTCTCCTCTCTCATCCCCAGCAGTCTCTCAGCTCTCTCATCCCCAGCAGTCTCACAGGTCTCTAGTGCTCTCTCCTCTCCCAGCAGTCTCATAGGTCTCTAGCTCTCTCTCCTCTCCCAGCAGTCTCACAGGTCTCTAGCTCGCTCTCCTCTCCCAGCAGTCTCACCGGGCTCTCGCGCTCTCGCCTCTCCCAGCAGTCTCTCAGTTCTCTAGCTCTCTCTCCTCTCCTAGCAGTCTCTCAGCTCTCTCCTCTCCCAGCAGTCTCTCAGCTCTCTCCTCTCCCAGCAGTCTCTCAGCTCTGTAGCTCTCTCCTCTCCCAGCAGTCTCTCAGCTCTGTAGCTCTCTCCTCTCCCAGCAGTCTCAGCAGATGTCGGCTGTCTCTTCCGTGTTTGATGTAATGGATTTCATTAACCTGTGCGCGGATCAATAGCCGGGCGCGTTCTTGGCGTGTCTCGCGGCGCTCGCAGCGACGCCTCCTGAGTTATGGCTCATTTTGCCGCTGTCCTCGGATTCACACAAATCAGCCGCCGCGCCGGGTTCACGAGCCGCCATTTACAGGGGACAATTATGGGTGAAATGTGAACGGTAATGAGCGCTCGTTACCCTGTCCGCCATGTAAACGAGAGGAGGACGAGGAAACCTGAGGAAAACGGTCACAGACGAAGCCAGCGAGTGCGGCGAGGACGACGCACCTACAGCCCCACCGAGGAGAGGACGACGCACCTACAGCCCCACCGAGGAGAGGACGACGCACCTACAGCCCCACCGAGGAGAGGACGACGCACCTACAGCCCCACCGAGGAGAGGACGACGCACCTACAGCCCCACCGAGGAGAGGACGACGCATCTACAGCCCCACCGAGGAGAGGACGACGCACCTACAGCCCCACCGAGGAGAGGACGACGCACCTACAGCCCCACCGAGGAGAGGACGACGCAACTACAGCCCCACCGAGGAGAGGACGACGCACCTACAGTCCCACCGAGGAGAGGACGACGCACCTACAGCCCCACCGAGGAGAGGACGACGCATCTACAGCCCCACCGAGGAGAGGACGACGCGTCTACAGCCCCACCGAGGAGATGACGACACAACAACAGACCCAACGAGGAGAGAAATACGCTACTACAGCCCCACCGAGGAGAGGACGACGCATCTACAGCCCCACCGAGGAGAGGACGACGCACCTACAGCCCCACCGAGGAGAGGACGACGCACCTACAGCCCCACCGAGGAGAGGACGACGCACCTACAGCCCCACCGAGGAGAGCACGACGCACCTACAGCCCCACCGAGGAGAGCACGACGCACCTACAGCCCCACCGGGGAGAGGACGACGCACCTACAGTCCCCACGAGGAAAGGACGACGCACCTACAGCCCCACCGAGGAAAAGGGTCGAACGACCCATCTACAGCCCACACCGAGGGAAGAGGACGACGCACCTACAGCCCCACCGATGAGAGGACGACGCACCTACAGTCCCAACGAGGAGAGGACGACGCACCTACAGCCCCACCGAGGAGAGGACGACGCACCTACAGTCCCACCGAGGAGAGGACGACGCACCTACACCCCCAACGGGGAGAGGACGACGCCACTACAGCCCCACCGGAGAGGGACGACGCACCTACAGCCCCACCGAGGAGAGGACACGACGCACCTACAGCCCACCGAGGAGAGGACGAACGCACCTACAGCCCCACCGAGGAGAGGACGACGCACCTAACAGCCCCACCGAGGAAGGACGACGCACCTACAGTCCCACACCGAGGAGAGGACGACGCTCTACAGCCCCACGAGGAAGGACGACGCACCTACAGCCCCACCGAGGAGAGGACGACGCATCTACAGCCCCAACGAGGAGAGGACGACGCACTACAGCCCCACCGAGGAGAGGACGACGCACCTACAGCCCCACCGAGGAGAGGACGACCTACAGCCCCACCGAGGAGAGGACGACGCACCTACAGACCCACCGAGGAGAGGACGACGCACCTACAGCCCCCGAGGAAGGACGACGCACTACAGCCCCACCGGGAGAGGACGACGCACCTACAGCCCCACGGAGAGGACAGCACCTACAGCCCCACCGAGGAGAGGACGACGCATCTACACCCCCACAGAGGAGAGGACGACACACCTACAGACCCACAGAGGAGAGGACGACCACCTACAGCCACCGAGAGAGGACGACGCATCTACAGCCCACGAGGAGAGGACGACGCACCTACAGCCCACGAGGGAGGACGACGCACCTACAGCCCCGGGAGAGGACGACGCACCTACAGCCCACGAGGAGAGGACGAGCACCTACAGCCCACCGGGAGAGGACGCGCACCTACAGCCCACCGGGAGAGGGACGACGCACCTACAGCCCCACGGGAGAGGACGACGCACCTACAGCCCCACCGAGGAGAGGACGACGCACTACAGCCCCACCGGGAGAGGACGACGCACCTACAGCCCCACCGGGAGAGGACGACGCACCTACAGCCCCACCGGGAGAGCACCACCTACAGCCCACCGAGGAGAGGACACGCACTACAGCCCACCGAGAGAGGACGACGCACCTACAGCCCCACCGAGGGAGAGGACGAGCACCTACAGCCCCACCGAGGAGAGGAGACGCACCTACAGCCCACGAGGAGAGGACGACGCACCTACAGCCCCACCGAGGAGAGCACGACGCACCTACAGCCCCACCGGGAGAGGACGACGCATCTACAGCCCCCACCGAGGAGAGGAGACGGCCTACAGCCCACCGGGAAGGACGACGCACCTACAGCCCCAGAGGAAGGACGACGCACTACAGCCCCACCGGGGAGGACGACGCACCTACAGCCCCACGAGGAGAGGACGACGCCTACAGCCCCACGGGAGAGGACGACGCACCTACACCCCACCGAGGAGAGGACGACGCACCTACAGCCCCACCGGGAGAGGACGACCCTACAGCCCACCGGGAAAGGACGACGCACCTACAGCCCCACCGAGGAAAGGACGACGCACCTACAGCCCCACCGAGGAGAGGACGACGCACCTACAGCCCCACCGGGGAGAGGACGACGCACCTACAGCCCCACCGGGGAGAGGACGACGCACCTACAGCCCCACCGGGGAGAGGACGACGCACCTACAGCCCCACCGAGGAGAGGACGACGCACCTACAGCCCCATCGAGGAGAGGACGACGCACCTACAGCCCCACCGGGGAGAGGACGACGCACCTACAGCCCCAATGAGGAGAGGACGACGCATCTACAGCCCCACCGGGGAGAGGACGACGCATCTACAGCCCCAACAAGGAGAGGACGACGCACCTACAGCCCCACCGGGGAGAGGACGACGCACTACAGCCCCACCGGGAGAGGACGACGCACCTACAGCCCCCAGGGGAGAGGACGACGCATCTACAGCCCACCGGGAGAGGACGACGCACCTACAGCCCACCGGGGAGAGGACGACGCACCTACAGCCCACCGAGGAGAGGACGACGCACTACAGCCCCACCGAGGAGAGGACGACGCACCTACAGCCCACCGAGGAGAGGACGACGCATCCTACAGCCCCACCGAGGAGAGACGACGCACTACAGCCCCACCGAGGAGAGGACGACGCACCTACAGCCCCCACCGAGGGAGAGGACGACGCACCTACCAAGACCCCACCGAGGAGAGGACGACGCACCTACAGCCCCACCGAGGAGAGGACGATCGCACCTACAAGCCCCACCGGGAGAGGACGACGCACACTACAGCCCACCGAGGAAGGACGACGCACCTACAGCCCCACGGGAGAGGACGACGCACTACAGTCCCCACGAGGAGAGGACGACGCACCTACAGCCCAACCGAGGAGAGGACGACGCACGCTACAGTCCCACCGGGAGAGGACGACGCACCTACAGCCCCACCGAGGAGAGGACGACAGCATCTACAGCCCCACCGAGGAGGAGGACGACGCACCTAAAGCCCACCGAGGAGAGGACGACGCACTACAGCCCACCGAGGAGAGGACGAGCACTACAGCCCACGAGGAGAGGACGACGCACCACAGTCCCACGAGGAGAGGACGACGCACCTACAGCCCAAGCGGGAGAGGACGGACGCACGTACAGCCCCATCGAGGAGAGGACGACGCATCTACAGCCCCACCGAGGATGAGGACGACCACCAACAGCC
Source organism: Phyllomedusa bahiana (assembly GCA_025379985.1). Lineage (NCBI taxonomy): Eukaryota > Metazoa > Chordata > Amphibia > Anura > Hylidae > Phyllomedusa > Phyllomedusa bahiana. The sequence continues at coordinate 31,590 of JAODAL010015077.1, forward strand.
CCACCGTGGAGAGGACGACCCACCTACAGCCCCACCGTGGAGAGCACGACGCATCTACAGCCCACCGAGGAGAGGACGCGCACCTACAGTCCACCGTGGAGAGGGACGACGGCACGCTACAGGTCCCACCGGGGAGGGGACGACGCACTACAGTCCCACGAGGGCGGAGGAGACCTCAGTCCCACCGGGAGAGGACGGACGCGGCTCACAGTCCCGAGCGGGACGATGGTGCGACCGCGGGAGGGGACGACACTCTAAGCTTCCCGACCGGGGAGGAGCGGAGCCGGAGGGACGCACTGACAGCGCCGGAGGGAACGCGTCGTAGCAGAGCCGGACCGAGGAGGGACCGTCATGGTGCTGGGAGCCAGGCCCCATCGGGAGGAGGCGACGACCTACAAGTCCACGAGCGCGGAGGGACGCATGTCAGGAAGCCGGCCGGGGGACGTCATGGTGCAGGAGGGAGGACGCACCGTGCAGCCCCACGGGGAAGGGACGACGTCATTGGTGCTGGACAGCGCCCCGAGGGGGGACGCCCTCGTCCCGACCGGGAGAGGACGCGCACCACAGCCCCACCGAGGGAGCAGGACGACGCCGTAAGTCCCACCGGAGGAGTAGGACGACGCATCTCAGCCCCACCGAGGAGAGGCGACGCTCTACAGCCCACGAGGAAGGACGACGCACCACACCCCACCCAGGAAAAAACACGCCCCTCGCCCCACCGAGGAAGGACGACGCCCTACAGCCCCACCCAGGAGAGGACGACGCGCTACAGCCCCCCCGGGAAGGACAAAGCACCTACAGCCCCACCCAGGAGAGGGCGCGCACCACAGCCCCACCGGGGAGGACGCGCCCTTTCAAACCCCACCGGGGGAGAGGGCGACCACCTTACAGCCCCCCCGGGGAGAGGACGGCACCTACGCCCACCGAGGAGGGGGAAGACCACCCACAGCCCCACCGGGGAGAGGGGCGACGCACCCCTAACCCCACCAGGGGAGGCGACGCACCTACACCCCCCCGAGGAGAGGACGACGCACCTAACCCCCCGGGGAACGACGACTACGCCCCCAACGAGGGGAAAGAACGCACCTACAGCCCCCCCGGGGAAGGACGACGCACCCACACCCCAAAGAGGGGAGGACGACGCACTACACCCACCGGGGAGAGGACGAACGCACCCCACAGCCCCCCGGGAAAGGACACGCACCACACCCCCCCGGGAGAGGGCGACGCACCTACAGCCCCCCCGGGGAAGGGCGACGCACCTACGCCCCCGAGGGAGGGGAAGACTACAGCCCCACCGGGGAGAGGACGAGCACCCAAACCCCACCGGGGGGAGGGAGACGCACCTACAGCCCCACGGGGAGGGAAGGGGCACCAAGCCCCACCCCCGGGAAGGACGGGAACGCCCCAACTACCCCCACAGACCCAGGAGAGGACGACGCACTACACCCCACCGAGGAAGGGACGCCAACAAAAGCCCCACCGAGGAAGGGCGACGCATCAAGCCCACCGAGGAGAGACGGACCCACCCCCACGGGGGGAGGACGCGTCCCTACACCCCCCACCGAGAAGGGCGACGCTCCACAGCCCCCCCAGGGGGGGGGACACGCACCCACACCCCCTCGAGGGAGGACGAGCAAACCCACAGCCCCAACGGGGAGAGGACGACCACCTAAGCCCCACCGAGGAGAGGACGACGCACCTACAGCCCCCCGGGAGAGGACGACGCACCTACAGCCCCACGGGAGAGGACGACGCACCCACAGCCCACCGAGGAAGGACGACGCACCACAGGGCCCCCCAGGGGAGGACGACGCATCTACAGCCCCCCCGAGGAGAGGTCGGGACTACAGTCCCACCCAGGAGAGGACACCACCACCCCCACCGAGGAGAGGCGGGCCACCCACAGCCACCGAGGGGGCGGCACCTACAGCCCCGGGGGGAAGGACACGCACCCAACAGCCCACAGGGGGAGGGGCACGCACCTACGCCCCAAAGGGGGAGGACGACGCACCTACAAACCCCCCGAGGAGGGACGAGCACCACAGCCCACCGAGGAGGAGACGCACCTACAGCCCCACCGAGGAGAGGACGACGCATCTACAGCCCCACCGGGGAGAGGACGATGCACCTATAGCCCCACAGCTCCCCATAACTAAACCCCCGAAAATGAGCGCCGAAGATAGAATGACGCATGTCATTGGTGTAGGAGCGGCCGGAGGGGACGTCATGGGTGCAGGAGCGGCCGGAGGGGACGGCGTAGGTGCGGGAGCGGCCGGAGGGGACGCCATCGGTGCAGGAGCGGCCGGAGGGGACGCCATCGGTGCTGGAGCGGCCGGAGGGGACGTCATCGGTGCAGGAGCGGCCGGAGGGGACGTCATTGGTGCTGGAGAGGCCGGAGGGGACGTCATCGGTGCAGGAGCGGCCGGAGGGGACGTCTGTCTAGCGGATGCAGGATGCAGGCGCGGAGGGGACGTCATTGGTGCTGGAGCGGGCGGAGGGGTCGTCATTGGTGCAGGAGCGGCCGGAGGGGACGTCATTGGTGCAGGAGCGGCCGGAGGGGACGTCATTGGTGCAGGAGTGGCTGGAGGGGACGTCGTCGGTGCAGGAGCGGCCGGAGGGGACGTCATTGGTGCTGGAGCGGCCGGAGGGGACGTCATAGGTGCAGGAGCGGCCGGAGGGGACGTCATAGGTGCAGGAGCGGCCGGAGGGGACGTCGTAGGTGCAGGAGCGGCAGGAGGGGACGTCATTGGTGCTGGAGCGGCCGGGGACGCTTGTAGTGAGGGGGACGATCATTGGTGCAGGAGCGGCCGGAGGGGACGTCATGGTGCTGGAGGGAAGTCCGTGCAGGCGCCGGAGGGGACGTCATTGGTGCGAGGGAGCAGGGCGACCGGAGGGGACGTCGTCGGTGCAGGAGCCGGGGGACGTCAGGCAGCGGCGAGTGGCGTCGTCGGTGCAGGAGCGTCTGACCGATTATTTATTACCCTGAAAGGCTTTTACCAGGACGTGTGATATCTGCTGTCAGGTTCTGGCCCGATGCCCGAGCAGCGCAGACGATGGATCGGTGCCCGCAGGACGGCGCTGATTGGCAGCGAGCAGAGGGCGCCTTTTGATCTGAGCAGCCGTTCCAGCTCCTGTCTGTTCGGGGTGATGGCTGCACATTACCTATTCAAACACAAGCGACATGGTGCGGGCGCCGCGCAACCATTTGGCTCTGCTCGCGCTCAGTAGGGGCCGAGGACCTGATGTCATGAAGAAATGTGCTTCTCGTCCCAGACAAGCAGGTTGTGCGAGCGGAGCCCGGGCGGCCGGGACGCGATTAGCAGAGATCGGGAGGCGAGTGATGTGAGGCCAGAGCGGCGACTGCGGGGACTCGAAATCTGACAAGTGAAATATGGATCAGTGGAGCCTGTGACGCGGGGCCAGGAATGAGCCCTGACATCTCCCACCCCCGGGGCCCCCACAACATGGAAGAGCTTCAAACACCAACTCAGGAAAAAAACAGACCCGAAGCCTCTAATACACAGACCCGAGCCCAGGACATGACCGGAACCAGTGCAAGAACCGAGCCTCTAATACACAGACCCGAGCCCAGGACATGACCGGAACCAGTGCAAGAACCGAGCCTCTAATACACAGACCCGAGCCCAGGACATGACCGGAACCAGTGCAAGAACCAAGCCTCTAATACACAGACCCGAGCCCAGGACAGGACCGGAACCAGTGCAAGAACCAAGCCTCTAATACACAGACCCGACCCCAGGACATGACCAGAACCAGTGCAAGAACCAATCCTCTAATACACAGACCCGAGCCCAGGACAGGACCAGAACCAGTGCAAGAACCAATCCTCTAATACACAGACCCGAGCCCAGGACATGACCAGAACCAGTGCAAGAACCGAGCCTTTAATACACAGACCCGAGCCCAGGACATGACCGGAACCAGTGCAAGAACCAATCCTCTAATACAAGACCCGACCCAGAACAGGACCAGAACCAGTGCAAGAACCGAGCATCCAATACACAGACCCGAGCCCAGGACATGACCGGAACCAGTGCAAGAACCGAGCCTCTAATACACAGACCCGACCCCAGAACAGGACCAGAACCAGTGCAAGAACCGAGCATCCAATACACAGACCCGAGCCCAGGACATGACCGGAACCAGTGCAAGAACCGAGCCTCTAATACACAGACCCGAGCCCAGGACATGACCGGAACCAGTGCAAGAACCGAGCCTGTAATACACAGACCCGACCCCAGGACATGACCGGAACCAGTGCAAGAACCAAGCCTCTAATACACAGACCCGACCCCAGGACATGACCAGAACCAGTGCAAGAACCAATCCTCTAATACACAGACCCGAGCCCAGGACATGACCCGAACCAGTGCAAGAACCGAGCCTCTAATACACAGACCCGAGCCCAGGACAGGACCAGAACCAGTGCAAGAACCGAGCCTCTAATACACAGACCCGACCCCAGGACAGGACCAGAACCAGTGCAAGAACCGAGCATCCAATACACAGACCCGAGCCCAGGACATGACCGGAACCAGTGCAAGAACCGAGCCTCTAATACACAGACCCGAGCCCAGGACAGGACCAGAACCAGTGCAAGAACCGAGCCTCTAATACACAGGCCCGTGCCGAGGACAGGACCGAACCAGTGCAAGGAGCAACCTAATACACAGACCCGAGCCCAGGACAGGACCAGAACCAGTGCAAGAACCGAGCATCCAATACACAGACCCGAGCCCAGGACAGGACCAGAACCAGTGCAAGAACCGAGCCTCTAATACACAGACCCGAGCCCAGGACATGACCGGAACCAGTGCAAGAACCAAGCCTCTAATACACAGACCCGAGCCCAGGACAGGACCAGAACCAGTGCAAGAACCAAGCCTCTAATACACAGACCCGAGCCCAGGACATGACCAGAACCAGTGCAAGAACCGAGCCTCTAATACACAGACCCGAGCCCAGGACAGGACCAGAACCAGTGCAAGAGCCAAGCCTCTAATACACAGACCCGAGCCCAGGACATGACCAGAACCAGTGCAAGAACCGAGCCTCTAATACACAGACCCGAGCCCAGGACATGACCAGAACCAGTGCAAGAACCAATCCTCTAATACACAGACCCGAGCCCAGGACAGGACCAGAACCAGTGCAAGAACCGAGCCTCTAATACACAGACCCGAGCCCAGGACAGGACCGGAACCAGTGCAAGAACCGAGCCTCTAATACACAGACCCGAGCCCAGGACATGACCAGAACCAGTGCAAGAACCGAGCCTCTAATACACAGACCCGAGCCCAGGACATGACCGGAACCAGTGCAAGAACCGAGCCTCTAATACACAGACCCGAGCCCAGGACATGACCGGAACCAGTGCAAGAACCGAGCCTCTAATACACAGACCCGACCCCAGGACATGACCGAACCCAGTGCAAGAACCGAGCCCTAATACACAGACCCGAGCCAGGACAGGACCAAACCAGTGCAAGAACCTAGCCTCTAATACACAGACCCGAGCCCAGGACATGACCTGAACCAGTGCAAGAACCTAGCCTCTAATACACAGACCCGAGCCCAGGACATGACCAGAACCAGTGCAAGAACCAAGCCTCTAATACACAGACCCGAGCCCAGGACAGGACCAGAACCAGTGCAAGAACCGAGCCTCAATACACAGACCCGAGCCCAGGACAGACCGAACCAGTGCAAGAACCAGCCTCTAATACACAGACCCGACCCAGACAGACCAGGAACCAGTGCAAGAACAGCCCAATACACAGACCCGACCCAGACAGGACCAGAACCCGTGCAAGAACCGAGCCTCTAATACACAGACCCGAGCCCAGGACATGACCAGAACCCGTGCAAGAAACGAGCTCCCAATACACAGACCCAGCCCAGGACATGACCAGAACCAGTGCAAGACCGAGTCTAATACACAACCCAGCCCAGGACATGACCGAACCATGCAAGAACGAGCCTCTAATACACAGACCCGACCACAGGACATGAGCGGAAACAAGTGCAAAAACCGACCCTCTAAAAAACAGACACGAGCCCCGGACATGACCGAGCAGTAGGCGAACAGTGCAAGAACCGAGCCTCTAATACACAGACCCGAGCCCAGGACATGACCGAACAGTGCAAGAAACCGAGCTCTAATACACAGACCCGACCCCAGGACATGACCGAACCATGCAAAACCGAGCTCTAATACACAGACCCGAGCCCAGGACATGACCGAACCAGTGCAAGAACCAAGCCTCTAATACACAGACCCGACCCCAGGACATGACCGAACCAGTGCAAGAACCAAGCCTCTAATACACAGACCGAGCCCAGGACATGACCGAACCAGTGCAAGAACCAGCCTCTAATACACAGACCCGAGCCCAGGACAGGACCAGAACCAGTGCAAGAACCGAGCCTCTAATACACAGACCCGACCCCAGGACAGGACCAGAACCAGTGCAAGAACCGAGCTCAATACACAGACCGAGCCAGGACATGACCGAACCAGTGCAAGAACCGACCTCTAATACACAGACCCGACCCAGGACATGACCGGAAAAAAGTGCAAGAACCGAGCCTCTAATACAAGACCCAGCCCATGACATGACCAACCAGTGCAAGAACCGAGGCTAATACACGACCCGAGCCCAGGACATGACCGAAACCAGTGCCAGAACCAGCCTCTAATACACAGACCGACCCAGGACATGACGGAACCAGTGCAAGAACCAGCCTCTAATAACAGACCCGCCCAGGACGACCGAACCAGTGCAAGAACCGAGCTCATACACAGACCCGAGCCAGAAGGACCGGAACTCAGTGCAAGAACCGAGCCTCAATACACAACCGAGCCCAGGACTGACCGAACCGTAGCAAGAACGAGCCTCTAATAACGGACCCAGCCCAGGACATGACCGAACCAGTGCAGAACCGAGCATCCAATACACAGACCCGAGTCCCGGACATGACCCGGAACCAGTGCAAGAACCCATGCATCCAGTACATGACCGCGAGCCCTGCAGGACAGTGACCGGAACCAGTGGCATAGCCGAGCCTGCTGTTCGGCTCCGATGCCCAGGACATGACGTCGAGAACAGTGAAGACGAGCTTGAGTGTACCAGGCCGCGCCGCGGATGGACAGGCGAGACGCAGTGCAGGCCGGCTCTGGGAATGCCGGGAGCAGCCAGGTCGAGGACGGCGGTGAGTGCGTGAGCAGGCCGGTAGCGTGCGTGATGCGCAGGATGGCGCCGGAGCCAGTGGATGCGTGTGGCGCGGTAAGGCGGCGGTGTGGGGTCGAAGATGGCCGTGCTGGCTGGCTAGTGCGACGGTGACTGCCGGTGATGGCCGGCGTGGTGGGACGGTGACGTGGCGGCGGTGATGGCCTGGTGGAGGGGTGACACAGAGCCAGCGGCCGGTGACTAGGACGGCGGGATAGGCGGCTGGTGGAGAACCGTAGGCGGTCGTGATGAGCAGGGACGCGGTCGGTGGCGGCGCGGCATGGCATCCGGAGCGGCAGTGCGATGAACCGAGCCTCTAATCGACGGGACGCGAGGTATGATGGCGGCGTAGTGTGGGCGGTGAATGGAGGCTGGTGATGCAGCATGGTGCGGCCAGGTGGAATGACGGCCGGTGCAGGTGGCGGCGATGGCTGGCGTAGATAGCACGAGCCGGGGCCGTTGATGGACGGATGCCTGGACTGGTGCAAGGGACGCGGGATGGGCTAGATGCGCGGACCGAGGGCCCAGTGACTGGTCCTGACCGTAGGCATAGAACCAAGCCTCTATACCAGACCGGCCCAGGACAGGACCAAGACCAGTGCAAGAACCGAGCCTCTAAAAACCAGACTCGAAGGGACAGGAAGGAGAACCAGTTGCAAGACAGCCTCTAATAACCCGACATAGGCCGTGGCGGAGCTCGCTCTCTTCTGGACTCCGCCTGCGCGCTCCGTACACGTTTGAGCGTGGTCTGACAGAATTGGTGAATGGATCCAGCATAGTCCAAGAGAGGAGCTGTACACGATGGCTCCCTGCCGCGCCCGTGACGAGGGGATCCTGGCGGTACACACACAGCGCTAACCCGCGCGGCTTCCTTGCCTCCGGGGCGGACATTTTGCTCCCGGAGATAATAGATCGGTCATGTGCAGTAAATAAGCGGCGGTGAGGGCGGTGATGGCAGTGGCAGCGGTGGCGGTGGCGGTGATGGCAGCAGTGGTGGCGGCGGTGGTGGTGATGGCGGCGGTGGTGGCGGCGGTGGTGGTGGCGGTGGTGGCGGCGGTGATGGCGGCGGTGATGGCGGCGGTGGTGGCGGCGGTGGTGGTGATGGCGGCGGTGGTGGTGGCGGTGATGGTGGCGGTGATGGCGGCGGTGATGGCGGCGGTGATGGCGGCGGTGGTGGTGGCGGTGGTGGCGGCGGTGATGGCGGCGGTGGTGGTGGCGGTGATGGCGGCGGTGATGGCGGCGGTGGTGGTGGCGGTGATGGCGGTGATGGCGGCGGTGGTGGTGGCGGTGGTGGCGGCGGTGATGGCGGCGGTGGTGGTGGCGGTGGTGGCGGCGGTGATGGCGGCGGTGATGGCGGCGGTGATGGCGGCGGTGATGGCGGCGGTGGTGGTGGCGGTGGTGGCGGCGGTGATGGCAGTGGCGGCGGTGGTGGCGGCGGCGGTGATGGCGTCAGTGGTGGCGGCGGTGGTGGTGGCGGTGATGGTGATGGCGGCAGTGGTGGCGACGGTGGTGGTGGCGGTGATGGCGGCGGTGGTGGTGGCGGTGATGGTGGCGGTGATGGTGATGGCGGCAGTGGTGGCGGCGGTGGTGGTGGCGGTGATGGTGGCGGTGTTGGCGGTGGTGGTGGCGGTGGTGGCGGTGCCGGCGGCGGTGCTGGCGGCGGTGTTGGCGCCGGTGGTGGCGGTGATGGCGGCGGTGGTGGTGGCGGTGCTGATTGCGGTGCTGGCGGCGGTGATGGCGGCAGTGGTGGCGGTGGTGGTGGCGGTGCTGATTGCGGTGCTGGCGGCGGTGATGGCGGCAGTGGTGGCGGTGGTGGTGGCGGTGCTGATTGCGGTGCTGGCGGCGGTGATGGCGGCAGTGGTGGCGGCGGCAGTTATCCGCACTTACGGCCGCGGCGCTATTACAGGTGCGATTCAGCCTAATGCAGCGCCCTCGGTGCCCGACTCATTTTCCTTCATTACTGCGGTCAAAAGCACTTAAGGCACTTTCAGCCCCTGAGAGCGAACAGCGGGGACAGCGCAGGAAGTGGAGTCCGTCACGGGGAAACCTGGGCGACTGTCAGGCCTTAACCGTCTCCTCACCGGGAGCGGGGGGGCTCGGAAGATGCCGGAAACACAGGTCCAGCGACACATCCTCCGCTCCAGCATCACAGGTCCGGGCTCCGGGAAAGCTGGGTGACGACCTCCGAGGAGAAGAGAAGAACTTTGTGCCTCAGTCCCCGTCATCCTCCAAACTCTGCAGTCACCGACGGGGACATACTCCAGCCAAAGCTTCTGGGGCGTCCACCCATTACCAGTAGGGGCCCCGTACAGCCAAAGCTTCTGGGGCCCCCATCCATTACCAGTAGGGGCCCCGTACAGCCAAAGCTTCTGGGGCCCCCATCCATTACCAGTAGGGGCCCCGTACAGCCAAAGCTTCTGGGGCCCCCATCCATTACCAGTAGGGGCCCCATACAGCTAAAGCGTCTGGGGCCCCCATCCATTACCAGTAGGGGCCCCGTAAAGCCAAAGCTTCTGGGGCCCCCATCCATTACCAGTAGGGGCCCCTACAGCAAAGCTTCTGGGCCCCCATCCGATTAAAACTTGGGCCCATAGGGGCCCCGTACAGCCAAAGCTTCTGGGGCCCCCATCCATTACCAGTAGGGGCCCCATACAGCTAAAGCGTCTGGGGCCCCCATCCATTACCAGTAGGGGCCCCGTACAGCCAAAGCTTCTGGGGCCCCCATCCATTACCAGTAGGGGCCCCGTACAGCCAAAGCTTCGGGGGCCCCTGCCCATTACCAGTTCCTAGTTTCGTTGGGCCCCTATATTTTTAGACTGATTAGGGCCCCTGATAGAAGTCCTGCCAGTACTGCCCGGATATCACTGACAGCAAGCAGGGATCTTGAGGCACGAGCTCTGACAGACTCTGGATCCCTGGGCCCCCGGCACTGAAGGGGTTAATGACGCGTTACCATGGCGGTGCCAGATGACACGTCGTTCCGGCTTCTGACGCCAGCTGCTCCGTGAACCTGCAGCAGCGTCTCCTCTGAAGGGAATCGCCGCTGGACCCACACATTAGACAGGAGACGGGCGGCGGGCTGGCAGCTACTTGGCCGAGTGTCAGAGAGAGCGCCCCCCGCAGCCTCCCTTCTCATCTGCGCTCTCGTCAAACTTTTCCTTATTTATTATTTTCTCTTTTGTTTCTGGACAAATAAGGAAAATCGACATCAGGGTCGGCCGAGAAATGTCAAGAGCGAGGGGTCAGCGATCAGAGAGACTCAACAGCCACCGCGGAGCCGGAACTCAGCGCCGCCATGGAGCCGGAACTCAGCGCCGCCACGGAGCCGGAACTCAGCGCCGGGGGACGCAGCGAGCCAGAACTCAGCGCCGCCACGGAGCCGGAACTCAGCGCCACTGCGGAGCCAGAACTCAGCGCCGCCACGGAGCCGGAACTCAGCGCCGCCACGGAGCCGGAACCCAGTGCCGCCGCGCAGCCGGAACTCAGTGCCGCTGCGGAGCCAGAACTCAGCGCCACCACGGAGCCGGAACTCAGCGCCGCAGCAGACCAGAACCACGCCGCCATGGAGCCAGAACTCACGCCGCCATGAGCCAGAAGCTCATGACGCGCCATGGCGGCCAGAGAACTCGCCGGCCTGAGCCATGGATCCTGAACCTCGCAGCGCCTCTGAAGGGATGCCCTGGAAACTTCAGTGCGCGCTGGCTGGCAAGCTACTTGGCCGATGTCAGAGAGAGCGCCCCCGCAAGCTCTTCCATCTGCGCTCTCGTCAAACTTACTATTATTTTTCTCTTTTGTTTCTGGACAAATAAGGCAACGACTCGCGGATCGGCCGGAATGTCAAGAGCGAGGGTCAGCGATCAAGAACTCAACGCCACCGGGAGCCGGAACTCAGCGCCGCCATGGAGCCGGAACTCAGCGCCGCCACGGAGCCGGAACTCAGCGCCGCCATGGAGCCGGAACTCAGTGCCACTGCGGAGCCAGAACTCAGCGCCGCCACGGAGCCGGAACTCAGTGCCACTGCGGAGCCAGAATTCAGTGCCGCCACGGAGCCGGAACTCAGTGCCGCCGCGGAGCCGGAACTCAGTGCCGTCGCGCAGCCGGAACTCAGTGCCACTGTGGAGTAAGAACTCAGCGCCACCACGGAGCCGGAACTCAGCGCCGCAGCAGAGCCAGAACTCAGCGCCACCACGGAGCCGGAACTCAGCGCCGCAGCAGAGCCAGAACTCAGCGCCGCCACGGAGCCGGAACTCAGCGCCGCAGCAGAGCCAGAACTCAGCGCCGCCACGGAGCCGGAACTCAGTGCCACTGTGGAGTAAGAACTCAGCGCCACAGTGGAGCCAGAAGTCAGCGCCGCCGCGCAGCCGGAACTCAGCGCCGCCGCGGAGCCGGAACCCAGTGCCATTATGGAGTAAGAACTCAGCGCCACCACGGAGCCGGAACTCAGCGCCGCAGCAGAGCCAGAACTCAGCGCCACCACGGAGCCGGAACTCAGCGCCGCAGCAGAGCCAGAACTCAAGCGCTCACCGCAGCAGAGCCAGAACTCAGCGCCGCCACGGAGCCGGAACTCAGTGCCACTGTGGAGTAAGAACTCAGCGCCACCGTGGAGCCGGAACTCAGTGCCACTGTGGAGTAAGAACTCAGCACCGCTGCGGAGCCGGAACCCAGTGCCACTGTGGAGTAAGAACTCAGCGCCGCTGCGGAGCCGGAAACCAGTGCCGCCGCGCAGCCGGAGCTCAGCGCCGCTGAGAACCGAAAAGATGGCGTCATGGAGTCAATGGGGTCTGAACGGACCTGGGGCCGCCTCTGTGACAAGTTCTGAACGGACCCAGGCCCGCCTCTATGACAGAGGTTCTGAACAGACCCAAGCCCGCCTCTCTGACAGAGGTTCTGAACGGACCCGGGGCCGCCTCTCTGACAGAGGTTCTGAACGGACCCGGGGCCGCCTCTCTGACAGAGGTTCTGAACGGACCCGGGGCTGCCTCTCTGACAGAGGTTCTGAACGGACCCGGGGCCGCCTCTCTGACAGAGGTTCTGAACGGACCCGGGGCTGCCTCTCTGACAGAGGTTCTGAACGGACCCAGGGCTGCCTCTCTGACAGAGGTTCTGAACGGACCTGGGGCCGCTTTTGTGACAGAGGTTCTGAACGGACCCAGGCCCGCCTCTCTGACAGAGGTTCTGAACGGACCCAGGCCCGCCTCTCTGACAGAGGTTCTGAACGGACCCAGGCCCGCCTCTGTGACAAGTTCTGAACGGACCCAGGGCCACCTCTGTGACGGAGCACAACACAGAGTGACAAGAGAAGATGCTCCAGAATTATTATATCACAGGGAGCACAAGGGTTTGCATCAGGAGATGTCACAGATGTCAGAAGATGTCAAAGATATTATCAGATGTCACAGATGTCAGGAGATGTCACAGATGTCAGCAGAGGTCACAGACGTCAGCAGAGGTCACAGATGTCAGCAGAGGTCACAGATGTCAGCAGAGGTCACAGGTCCTCCATAAAGGGTGTGTCGGTCATAGGGCCCACATAAGTAGAAACCTCCCGATCACAGAGAGACTGCACACCCAAACCCAGAAATCCACCCGTGACATTTAAAGAGGGCCACCGGGCATCAGGCTGTGCAGCCATCACCATAGAGAACATAATCCAGAGATGTGGTTGTATAATCCCACCATCAGATTATAATCCGGTATTATAGCCCACTCCCTCCCCATTCAGGTGTTATCCATGATCCTTCTAATAATCCAGAAGACTCGTCTGGCTAGCGGACTCTCCAGCCCTGAGCGGAGGACACACGTGCGGCAGCCATGAGGGGGGTGTGTTTATTTGGGGCCGTTGGTCCAGGGTAATTCTCACAGATGAGACTTTAATTCCCAGTAATGATGTCAATCTGTTCTGTGTGTGATAGATCCATTATTTATCGAGTGCGGGCGGCTCGGGCTCCTCGTCAGGAGGACGCGGCGCTGGATGTGTGGGGAATTACAGCGGCGCAGGCTTTATCATTAAACAGCTGCACATTATGCCGGGACACCTCTCTGCCGGCGCAGAACAGACGGAGCCGCGAGACGAGCAGCACTTGACCATTTAAACTGCTGCAGCAACCAGATTTTAGCAGCTGCGGCAAATTCTCCCCGGCACAAACCTGTTGACCTTCTCAATTGCAGATCCTCACTCGGCGCTCTCATTAGCCGCCCTCTCCGACAACCTCAGGGACCCTCCTGGTTCCTCTCAATATGTGGGTTAAATATATTTGCTGCTCATGAACACTTTATACTTTACACCAAGATGTTCTGCAGCTTTCAGGCCACCGCAGAGCAAGCGTAGAGTGAGCCGTCTACAGGAAGGAGAGTGCACCGCTCCATACTAGACTGGAACGAGCCTTGCACCAAAAGGACTCGAGGCTGCAGAGTACTGCTTAATACTGGCAAGCCCGAAGACCCAACAAGCTTCTCATCTAATCCCTGCAGTCAATGTTTACAAGTATCTACTCCATCTTCTTCTACAGCCCATGTCCACCACCAATATCTACCACTAGAGCCCATGTCCACCACCAACATCTACCACTAGAGCCCATGTCCACCACCAACATCTACCACTCGAGCCCATGTCCACCACCAATATCTACCACTAGAGCCCATGTCCACCACCAATATCTACCACTGGAGCCCAGTCCACCCAACATTAGTCCACTAAGAGCCACATGTCACACCACCCATCTACCACTAGAGCCCATGTCCACCACCAACATCTACCACTAGAGCCCATGTCCACCACCAACATCTACCACTAGAGCCCATGTCCACCACCAACATCTACCACTAGAGCCCATGTCTACCACCAACATCTACCACTAGAGCCCAATTCTACCACCAACCTCTACCACTAACGTCCATGTCTAGCACCAACATCTACCACTAGAACCTATGTCTACCACCAACATCTACCACTAGTGCCCATGTCCACCACCAACATCTACCACTAGAACCCATGTTTACCACCAACATCTACCAGTAGAGCCCGTGTCTACCACCAACATCTACCACAAGAGCCCATGTCCACCACCAACATCTACCAGTAGAGCCCATGTCTACCACCAACATCTACCACTAGAGTCCATGTCCACCACCAACATCTACCAGTAGAGCCCGTGTCTACCACCAACATCTACTAGTAGAGCCCATGTCTACTACCAACATCTACCACAAGAGCCCATGTCTACCACCAACATCTACTACTAGAGCCCATGTCTACCACCACCTTCTCCATCTACCACTAGAGCTCATGTCCACCACCAACATCTACCACTAGAGCCCATGTCCACCACCAACATCTACTACTAGAGCCCATGTCTACCACCAACATCTACCACTAGAGCCCATGTCCACCATCAACATCTACCAGTAGAGCCCATGTCTACCACCAACATCTACCACTAGAGCCCATGTCCACCCCCAACATCTACCAGTAGAGCCCGTGTCTACCACCAACATCTACCACTAGAGCCCATGTCCACCACCAACATCTACCAGTAGAGCCGATGTCTACCACCAACATCTACCACTAGAGCCCATGTCCACCACCAACATCTACCAGTAGAGCCCGTGTCTACCACCAACATCTACTACTAGAGCCCATGTCTACCACCAACATCTACCACAAGAGCCCATGTCTACCACCAACATCTACTACTAGAGCCCATGTCTACCACCACCTTCTCCATCTACCACTAGAGCTCATGTCCACCACCAACATCTACCACTAGAACTCATGTTTACCACCAACATCTACCAGTAGAGCCCGTGTCCACCACCAACATCTACCAGTAGAGCCCGTGTCTACCACCAACATCTACCACTAGAGCCCATGTCCACCACCAACATATACCAGTAGAGCCCATGTCTACCACCAACATCTACCACTAGAGTCCATGTCCACCACCAACATCTACCAGTAGAGCCCGTGTCTACCACCAACATCTACTACTAGAGACCATGTCTACCACCAACATCTACCACAATAGCCCATGTCCACCACCAATATCTACCACTAGAGCCCATGGCCACCACCAACATCTACCACTAGAACCCATGTCTACCACCAACATCTACCACTAGAGTCCATGTCTACCACCACCTTTCTCCATCTACCACTAGAGACCATGTCTACCACCAACATCTACCACGAGAGCCCATTTCTACCACCAACATCTACCACTAAAGTCCATGTTTACCACCAACATCTACTACTAGAGTCCATGTTTACCACCAACATCTACTACTAGAGTCCATGTTTACCACCAACATCTACTACTAGAGTCCATGTTTCCCACCAACATCTACTACTAGAACTCATGTCTACCACCAACATCTAAAACTAGAGTACATATCTACCACCACCGTCTCCATCTACCACTAGAGCCCATATCTACCACCAACATCTACCACTAGAACCCATGTCCACCACCAACATGTACCAGTAGAACCCATGTCCACCACCAACATCTACCACTAGAGTCCATATCTACCATAACCTTCTCCATCTACCCCTAGAGTCCATGTCTACCACCAACATCTACCACTAGAGCCCATGTCTACCACCAACATCTACCACTAGAGCCCATTTCTACCAACAACTACCACTAGAGCCCATTTCTAGCACCAACATCTACTACTAGAATCCATGTCCACCACCAACATCTACTACTAGAACCCATGTCTACCACCAACTTCTACCACTAGAACCCATGTCTACCACCAACTTCTACCACTAGAACCCATGTCTACCACCAACATCTACCACTAGAGCCCATTTCTAGCACCAACATCTACCACTAGAGCCCATTTCTAGCACCAACATCTACTACTAGAATCCATGTCCACCACCAACATCTACTACTAGAACCCATGTCTACCACCAACTTCTACCACTAGAACCCATGTCTACCAACAACTTCTACCACTAGAACCCATGTCTACCACCAACATCTACCACTAGAACCCACGTCTACTACCACCCTCGCCATCTACCACTAAAGTCCATGTCTACCACCAGCATCTACTACTAGAGCCTATGTCTACCACCAACATCTACCACTAGAGTTCATGTCTACCACCACCTTCTCCATCTACCACTAGAGCCCATGTCTACCACCAACATCTCCTACTAGAGTCCATGTCTACCACCAACTTCTACCACTAGAACCCATGTCTACCACCAACATCTACTACTAGAGTCCATGTCTACCACCACCTTCTCTATCTACCACCATCTTCTCCATCTACTGCCACCTTCTACATCTACCACCAGATTCTACATCTACCACTAGTGGCCATGTTTACCACTGGTCTACCAGTACTTTATCCATCTACTACTGTCTGTCTTGCCTACTACCACTACTACTGTCTCCATCCACCACCACTGGACCAGATCTACCATTGGCCTTTCAGTCACTGCTTTCAATGTCTACCCTTGTCTAATACCCATATAAACCACAACAACTTAGCCCATTTAAACCAAATACCTTCTACCTGCCCAACCAACCCCTCCACTTGTCCAGCATTCCAGCCCACTACAATGTGTACTACTGAATCTAGTACTCCTCACCTTCTGTACGACTACTCACCCCACCATGGTCACACCATCCAGCACGGCACACTGTATCTGCTATCGCTCCACTCCTGTATGTGGTCACATATTCAGCTCATCCGGCTGTATTATCTACTCTACAAAGAGGCCTCACAGCTCCACAGACACACAGGGATGTTTCATGGGAGCCGCGGGGGTCTGCAACAAAACCCAAGTCCCAGTGATGTTCTGCTATAGAGAGGAAGAATTGCCGCAGGTTCCCCACCAGGTTATTATCACTCCGACGCTCGGAGATGATTAGCTGATCACAAGCCCTCAACACATCTGATGCTATCTAGAAACGACAGTGCATTACGGACAATGCGAATAATTGATGGCCGCCGTCCAATCAAGACAACCGACTTATCAACAAGAGAAACTTTAACGGAAGCGCGACGATGAGAGGCACCAGGGACAGGTGGCATCTGGTCAGCATCACCCCCCCAAGTATCACTCTCAGGACGTTAATGCACCTTCAGAAAAAAGCTAAACTGCACAAAATACCATTCATGCTGAATTTGCGCCCCTCCGATGCCAAGCTACGGGCGATGCCAACGTCCAACATATTAATCCAGCTGTTGTTATCTGATCTAGGGCTCAAAATCAAGCGCTTGTCGAGGGTTAACCATGTTTGCTATGATACAGCTGGTCCGAGGCTGCACAGATCAGCGACGCGTTTCAGGGCGCAGGACGCAGAAAGTCACGAAAAAAAGAGACCAAACTCACAAAATAAACAAACATCTCAATCCATGGAGTCAAGTGCGCGGCCAGATTCACCACACTCTCCAATTAGGTGCCCCCGGCCCCGGGATGCAGAGCCAAGCCAATGGAACGGATCTCATTCAGCGCCGATTTCCAACAGCCATCACCATGGTAACACGCCGACAATCCGTTCCCAGCCATCGCCAATTACGCACTTCTCAGCCTCTCCATATCCCGCTCTCCCCGCACTCACCCTCCTGCTCCGTCCTCGTCATCTCTTCCAGTTTCTTTTGTTTCAGTGTGTCCACCACATCCGCCAAGCTTCCCTTGCGGCGTTCTGGTGTCCCAAAGTTCACACTGCTCATGAGATCGCTGCGGTCGCGAGCCCCTTCGTCAGGCTTGTGCGGTGAGGTAGACGTAGTTCGGAAGGAATAGAGGGAACGTAGGTTATTGCTCTCCGGGTCCTGTGGACAGAAAATAGACTGCGTCAGAGCAGAGGGAAATAAAACGACACAAATCAGACAAATTCAACGAGGAGAACTACAAATTCCACAACTGTCCACAACCTCACCAAAAGAAGCTTCCAAACTGGAGAAGAGGCCTCAAAACCGGAGACAAGGCCACAAAACTGGAGAAGAGGTCATCAAACCAAAGAAGATGTCGTCAAACCAAAGAAGAGGCTTGTAAGCCATGAAAAAGGCCTCCAAACCAGAGAAGAAGCCCCCAAACCAGAGAAGAGGCCTCCAAACCAGTGAAGAGGCCTACAAACTGAAGAAAAGGAATTAACAGAGAAGTGGCCTCCGAACCAGATAAGAGACCAGCAAATCAAAGAAGAGGCCGCTAAACCAAAGAAAAGGCCTCCAAACTAAAGTGTAGGCCACTAAACCAAAGAGGCCTCCAAGCTGGAGAAGAGACCTACAAATCTAAGAGGCCTCTAAACCGAAGAAAATGCCTCCAAACCAAAGAAGAGGCCTCCAAACAAGTAAATAGGCCTACAAACTGAATAAAAGGAATTACAAACAGAGAAGTGGCCTACACACTGGATAAGAGAGCACCAAATCAAAGAAGAGGACTCCAAACCTTAGAAGAGGCCTCCAAACCAGAGTCTAGGCCTCCAAACCAAAGAGGCCGCTAAATCATGGAAAAGGCCCCTGAACTGGAGAAGAGGCCTCAAAACTCGAGAAGAAACCACCAAGTCAAAGAGGAGGCCTGCAAACCAGAGAAGAGGCTTCCAAACCGGAGAAGAGGCTTCCAAGCCACGGAAGAGGCCTCCAAAGCGGAGAAGAGGCCTTTAAACACAAAAGAGGCCTCCAAACCACGGAAGAAGCCTCCAAGCCACAGAAGAGGCCTCCAAACCAAAGAAGACACTTCTGAACTGCAAAAAAGGACTCCAAACTGGAGAAGAGGCCTCCAAACCGATCGTTGGAGAGTGAGAGGAACATCATCTCCTACACACATCCGACCTTCTGTCAATCTATGGAGAGGTTCGGTGGGAGAGAAATCAATGTCAGTCACCTACGTACTGTGTCCAGCGACTGTGGAGGACTCTGGCTAGACCTTCTTTTCCACTTAATCAGTAAATTTTCACAGAAAGATGTTATAATGCAGAGGGGCCATTTAAACAGATAGCTGCTCACCCCATCCACTAAGGACATGGTGACCAAGATTGAAGGGAGCTGTCACCCTGAGAACTCGGCCACCATCCTGATATCGTTCAGGGGGAGTCAGGAAGATCGATATATACAATGTGGGAAAAGATTCAGTAAGACCTGTAGATAAAAGACTGAGATCTCTGCTCAACTTCATCCTCTGTTATCATCATCATCTGTTATCACCATCTTCATCATCATCATCTATCACCATCATCTATCACCATCATCATCATCAATCACCATCATCATCATCATCATCCATCATCAATCACCATCATCAATCACCATCATCATCAATCACCATCATCATCCATCATCATCATCATCATCATCATCTATCACCATCATCATCAATCACTATCATAATCATCATCTATCACCATCATCATCACCATCACCATCATCAATCACTATCAAAATCCTCATCATCTATCACCATCATCATCAATCACCATCATCATCAATCACCATCATCATCTATCACCATCATCATCATCAATCACCATCATCATCAATCACCATCATCATCATCTATCACCATCATCATGCATCATCTATCACCATCATAATCATCATCATCAATCACCATCATCATCAATCACCATCATCATCATCTATCACCATCATCATCCATCATCTATCACCATCATAATCATCATCATCATCACCATCATCATCATTCACTATCATAATCATCATCATCTATCACCATCATCATCAATCACCATCATCATCAATCACCATCATCATCTATCACCATCATCATCCATCATCTATCACCATCATCATCTATCACCATCATAATCATCATCATCAATCACCATCGCCATCTATCACCATCATCATCTATCACCAATCACTATAATCTATCACCATCATCATCATCATCATCATCTATCACCATCATCATCCATCATCATAATCATCATCATCAATCACCATCGCCATCTATCACCATCATCATCTATCACCAATCACTATAATCTATCACCATCATCATCATCTATCACCATCATAATCATCATCATCAATCACCATCATCATCAATCACCATCATCATCATCTATCACCATCATCATCCATCATCTATCACCATCATAATCATCATCATCACCATCATCATCATCATTCACTATCATAATCATCATCATCTATCACCATCATCATCAATCACCATCATCATCAATCACCATCATCATCTATCACCATCATCATCCATCATCTATCACCATCATCATCTATCACCATCATAATCATCATCATCAATCACCATCGCCATCTATCATCATCTATCACCAATCACTATAATCTATCACCATCATCATCATCATCCATCATCAATCACCATCATCATCAATCACTATCATAATCATCATCTATCACCATCATCATCACCATCATCATCAACACTATCGCCATCTATCACCATCATCATCATCACCAATCACTATAATCTATCACCATCATCATCCTCTATCACCATCATCATCTATCACCATCATCATCATCATCCATCATCAATCACCATAATCAATCACCATCATCATCATCTATCACCATTATCATCATCTATCACCATTATCATCATCTATCACCATTATCATCATCTATCACCATCATCATCTGTTCTCACCATCGTCTTCTTCTGCATGTTCTTTACAAACAGTACCAGAATTACTCACGGCCTGATAACACCGTCTACCTGACCGCTGCCCTCCCTCAGGCCCCATCACATCCCCCGATACCTGACCGCTGCCCTCCCTCCCGCCCCGTCACTTTCCCCGATACCTGACCGCTGCCCTCCCTCCAGCCCCGTCACATCCCCCGATACCTGACCGCTCCCCTCCCTCCAGCCCCATCACATCCTCCTACCTGACCGCTGCCCTCCCTCCGGCCCCGTCAGATCCCTCCTACCTGACCACTGCCCTCCCTCCAGCCCCGTCACTTTCCCCGATACCTGACCGCTGCCCTCCCTCCGGCCCCGTCAGATCCCACCTACCTGACCGCTGCCCTCCCTCCAGCCCCGTCACTTTCCCAGATACCTGACCGCTGCCCTCCCTCCAGCCCCGTCACAATCCCCCGATACCTGACCGCTGCCCTTCCTCCGGCCCGGTCAGATTCCTCCTACCTGTCCGCTGCCCTCCCTGCGGCCCCTTCATCCCTCCTACCTGACCGCTGCCCTCCCTCCGGCCCCGTCAGATCCCTCCTACCTGACCGCTGCCCTCCCTCCAGCCCGTCACTTTCCCCGATACCTGACCGCTGCCCTCCTCCAGCCCCGTCACATCCCCCGATACCTGACCGCCCCTCCCTCCAGCCCCATCACATCCTCCTACCTGACCGCTGCCCTCCCTCCGGCCCCGTCAGATCCCTCCTACCTGACAACTGCCCTCCCTCCAGCCCCGTCACTTTCCCCGATACCTGACCGCTGCCCTCCCTCCGGCCCCGTCAGATCCCTCCTACCTGACCACTGCCCTCCCTCCAGCCCCGTCACTTTCCCCGATACCTGACCGCTGCCCTCCCTCCAGCCCCGTCACATCCCCCGATACCTGACCGCTGCCCTTCCTCCGGCCCCGTCAGATCCCTCCTACCTGACCGCTGCCCTCCCTCCAGCCCCGTCACTTTCCCCGATACCTGACCGCTGCCCTCCCTCCAGCCCCGTCACATCCCCCGATACCTGACCGCTGCCCTCCCTCCGGCCCCGTCAGATCCCTCCTACCTGACCGCTGCCCTCCCTCCAGCCCCGTCACATTCCCCCGATACCTGACCGCTGCCCTCCCTCCAGCCCCGTCACATCCCCCGATACCTGACCGCTGCCCTCCCTCCGGCCCCGTCAGATCCCTCCTACCTGACCGCTGCCCTCCCTCCAGCCCCGTCACTTTCCCCGATACCTGACCGCTGCCCTCCCTCCAGCCCGGTCACATCCCCGATACCTGACCGCTGCCCTCCCTCCGGCCCCGTCAGATCCCTCCTACCTGACCGCTGCCCTCCCTCCGGCCCCGTCAGATCCCTCCCACCTGACCGCTGCCCTCCGTCAGGCTCCGTCACATCCTCCTACCTGACCGCTGCCCTCCCTCCGGCCCCGTCACATCCTCCTACCTGACCGCTGCCCTCCCTCTAGCTTCGTCAGATCCCTCCTACCTGACCACTGCCCTCCCTCCGGCCCCGTCACATCCCCCCCTACCTGACCGCTGCCCTCCCTCTGGCCCTGTCAGATCCCTCCTACCTGACCGCTGCCCTCCCTCAGGCTCCGTCACATCCCCCCCGACCTGACCGCTGCCCTCCCTCCGGCCCCGTCATCCCTCCTACCTGACCGCTGCCCTCCCTCCGGCCCCATCACACCCCCCCTACCTGACCGCTGCCCTACCTCCGGCCCCGTCACATCCCCCGATACCTGACCGCTGCCCTCCCTCCGGCCCCATCAGATCCCTCCTACCTGACCGCTGCCCTCCCTCAGGCTCCGTCACATCCCCCGATACCTCACCGCTGCCCTCCCTCCGGCCCCGACAGATCCCTCCTACCTGACCGCTGCCCTCCCTCAGCCTCCGTCACATCCTCCTACCTGACCGCTGCCCTCCCTCCAGCCCCGTCACATCCCCCGATACCTGACCGCTGCCCTCCCTCCAGCCCCATCACATTCCTCCTACCTGACCGCTGCCCTCCCTCCGGCCCGTTCAGATCCCTCCTACCTGACCGCTGCCCTCCCCCGGCCCCATCAGATCCCTCCTACCTGACCGCTGCCCTTCGTCCGGCCCCATCAGATCCCTCCTACCTGACCGCTGCCCTCCCTCTGGTCCCGTCACGTCTCTCCTATCTGACCGCTGCCCTCCCTCTGGTCCCGTCACATCCTCCTACCTGACTGCTGCCCTCCCTCTGGCTCCGTCACATCCTCCTACCTGACCGCTGCCCTCCCTCAGCCTCCGTCAGACCCCTCCTACCTGACCGCTGCCCACCCTCCGGCCCCGGCAGATCCCTCCTACCTGACCGCTGCCCTCCCTCTGCTTCCATCAGATCCCTCCTACCTGACCGCTGCCCTCCCTCCGGCCCCATCAGATCCCTCCTACCTGACCGCTGCCCTCCCTCTGGTTCCATCAGATCCTCCTACCTGACAATGCCCTCATCCGGCCCGTCAGATCCCTCCTAACCTGACCGCTGTGTCCTCCTCGCAGGCCCGTCAGTTCACCCTACCTGACGCTGTCCTCCTCCAGCCCGTCAGATCCCTCTACCTGGATCCGCTGCCCTCCTCCAGCCGTCAGGTTCCCCCTACCTGACCGCTGCCTCCCTCCACCGGTCCATCTGATTCCTCCTTCCTGAACCGCTCTGCCCTGCCCTCCGGTCCCATCAGATACCTCATACCCTGAACGCTGCCTCCCTCACAGCCCCGTCACATCCCTCCTATCTGACCGATCTTTGTCCTCCTCCGCCCGTCTGGATTCATCTACTGACCGCTGCCCTCCCTCTGGTTCCATTCAGATCCTCTACCTGACCGCTGTCTCCTCCAGCCCGTCAGGATCCTGTACCGGACCGCTTGCCCTCCTTCCCCGGTCCCATCAGATCCTCCTACCTGACCGCTGTTGCCCCATCACTCCATGCGAGTAGTTGGTACCCCCATCAGATCCATCCTATAAAAGGACCGATGCCACTCCCTTCAGCTCGTTCCTCCCCCGATACCTCACCTGCTGCCCTCCCTCCAGGCCCGTCCATCCCCCGATTCCTGGACCGCTGCACTCCCTCCGGCCCGTCAGATCCCTCCTACCTGACCGCTGCCCTCCCCTCCAGCCGTAGGTTCCCCTTACCTGACAGCGGCACTCCCTCCAACTGGGTCCCATCAGATTCCTCCTACCTGACCGCTGCCCTCCCTCCGGCCCCGATCCCTCCTACCTGATCGCTGCCCTCCCTCTCTCCACATCAGGCCCCCTTCCTGACCGACCCCCTATTTTCGGACTAAATCCCCTTCCACGAGTCTGTTGCCACTTTTGGCAAAGCGTCTTCCTTTCAAGATGCGATGCGGCAGGCCAGATCCGTGTGCCGCTCGGTTGCACAGCAGCATCAGGGAGTGCAGGAATTTGGGGGCTCTGCCAGCCCCGGGCGCCCCCCACCCCCTCGGTCTCCTCTTCTATGGCTGTTTTGCTGTGGCAAGTGTTTCTTCTGAGGACCCCAGAGGATGTTTGAGTGTTTGATGTAGAACACTATGCAAATCAGCCAACTTTGATCACTTACATGCACCATCAATTAGGGAGGCAGCGCGAAAAAAGCTGGAATTAGAAGCGTCTTGTGCTAATAGTCGCCTCTCTCCAAGAACCGCGCTCGGCCGGTAATGAGGGGGGGGGCGGCCACCAACGCTTTCATCCCAAAATACCAATGTTTGAACGAGCGGCGCCGGCTGTTTACTCTCGTCCACCGACATCTCAGGAAAATAGCACCGACGTCTCGGGGGACGAGGAGAGGGCGACCCCAAACCTCAGGCAGTGAAAGGGGCGACTCCACTCCATTGTCACACAGAGAGGGCGGACTCCAAACTAGGGCAGGGTAGTGAATGGGAGCGACTCATCGCTCACACAGAGAGGAGCGACTCCAAACCTCAGGCAGTGAAAGGGGCGACTCCATCGCTCACACAGAGAGGGGCGACTCCAAACCTCAGGCAGTGAAAGGGGCGACTCCATCGCTCACACAGAGAGGGGCGACCCAAACCTTCAGCAAAAGTGATTGAAAGGGGCGACCCATCTGGTCACATAGAGAGGGGCGGAGTGCGACTCCATCGCTCACACAGAGAGGGGCGACTCCATCGCTCACACTGAGAGGGGCGACTCCATCGCTCACACAGAGAGGAGCGACTCCAAACCTCAGGCAGTGAAAGGGCAGGGAACTCCATTCAGCTCACACAGAGAGGAGCGACTCCCAACCTCGGCAGTGAAAGGGGCGGACTCCCATGCTCAAACGAGAGGGAGACTCCAAACCTCAGGCAGTGAAAGGTGGCGAATCCATCGCTCAAACAGAGAGAGGGGCGGAACCACCAAAACCTAAGGCAGTGAAGTGAACTAAAAGGGACGCGACTCCATCCTTCACACAGAGAGGGGGACTCCATCGCTCAACAGGAGAGGGTCGGTCTCCAATCGCTCACACAGAGTGGGGCGACTCCATTGCTACACACAGAGAAGGGGCGACCCAAACCTCGGCAGTTGAAAGGGGCGACTCATTGCTCACACAAGAGGGGCGACCCCCCAAACTCAGGCAGTGAAAGGGGTCGATCCATTCGCTCACACAGAGAGGGGCGCAACCCCAAACCTCAGGCAGTGAAAGGGGCGACTCCATCGCTCACACAGAGAGGGGCAACTCCATCGCTCACACAGAGAGGGGCGACTCCATCGCTCACACAGAGAGGGGCGACCCCAAACCTCAGGCAGTGAAAGGGGCGACTCCATCGCTCACACAGAGAGGGGCGACCCCAAACCTCAGGCAGTGAAAGGGGCGACTCCATCGCTCACACAGAGAGGGCGCCCCAACCTCATGCAAGTGAAAGGGGCGACTCCATCGCTCACACTGAAGAGGGGCGGACGCCATCGCTTCCAAGAGTGGGGGACTCACATCGCTCACACTGAGACGGGGACGACCCCAAAACCTTTCCCCCAGGACAGTGAAAAGGGGCGACTCCATCGCTACACAGAGAGGACGACTCCAATCCCAGGCGAGTGTAAGGGGCGACTCCATGCTACACTGGTGAGGGGCGACACCAAACCTCAGGACAGTGAATGGGGCGACACCATCGCTCACACAGAGAGGGAACTCCCATCGCTCACACTCAGAGAGGGGCGACTTCCATCGCTCAACACAGTGAGGGCGACCCCAAACCTTCATCAGTGAAAGGGGCGACTCCAGCTCGCTCACACCAGAGAGGGGCTGACCTCCCATCACGCCTCAAACAGAGAGGGGCGCAACTCCAATCGCTCACACAGAGAGGGGCTGACCCCAATACCTAAGGCAGTGAAAGGGCGGCTCCATCAGCTCACACAGGAGGGGGCAGACCCCAAACCTCAGGGCAGTGAAAGGGGCGACTCCCATCGTCTCACACAGAGAGAGCGACCTCCAAACCTCAGGCAGTGAAAGGGGCGACTCCATTGCTCACACTGAGAGGGGCAACTCCATCGCTCACACAGAGAGGGGCAACTCCATCGCTTCACACAGTGAAGGGGGCCGAACCCCAAAACTCAGGCGTGAATATGGGCTGACTCATGCTCACCACAGAGAGGAGAGACCCCAACTCAGCAGTGAAAGGGGCGGAATCCATCGCTCACACAGTGGAGAGAGGGGCGAAGCCATTGCTCACACAGAAGGGACGACCCAAACCTCAGGCAGTGAAAGGGGCGGCTCCATCGCTCACACAGAGAGGGGCGACACCAAACCTCATGCAGTGAAAGGGGCGACTCCATCGCTCACACAGAGAGGGGCGACCCAAACCTCAGGCAGTGAAAGGGGCGACTCCATCGCTCACACAGAGAGGGGCGACCCCAAACCTCAGGCAGTGAAAGGGGCGACTCCATCGCTCACACAGAGAGGGGCGACTCCATAGCTCACACAGAGAGGGGCGAACCCAAACCTCAGGCAGTGAAAGGGGCGACTCCATCGCTCACACAGAGAGGAGCGACCTCCAAACCCTAGGCAGTTGAAAGGGGCCGAATCCATCGCTCACACAGAGAGGGGCGACTCCATCGCTCCACAGGGAGGGGCGATCCCCAACCCTTCATGCAGTGAAAGGGGCGACTCCATTGCTCACACAGAGAGGAGCGACTCCAAACCTCACGCAGTGATAGGGGCGACTCCATCGCTCACACAGAGAGGGGCGACCCCAAACCTCAGGCAGTGAAAGGGGCGACTCCATCGCTCACACAGAGAGGGGCGACCCCAAACCTCAGGCAGTGAAAGGGGCGACTCCATCGCTCACACAGAGTAACGGGGCGACTCATCGCTCCACACAGAGAGGGGCGACCCATAACCTCAGGCGTGAAAGGGTGCGATCATCGACTATAACAGTGAAAGGGGCGGGACTCCAGCGCTTCACACAGAGCGGGGCGGACCCCTAAACCTCAGGCAGTTGTGAAAGGGGGCGACTCCATCGCTCAACAACAGAGAGGGCGCGACCCCAAAAATCAGGCAGTGAAAGGGGCGACTCCATCGCTCACACAGAGAGGGGCGACCCACCAATCCTCAGGCAGTGATAAAGGGGCGACTCCGCTCGCATTCTCACAGAGAGGTGGGGCGACTCCAGTGCTCCCACAGATGAGGGGCGAACCCCAAACCTCAGGCTGTGAAAGGGGGCGACTCCATCGCCTCAAACATGAGAGGAGAGGACCCCAAACCTAGGCAGTGATAAGGGCGACTCATCGATCACACAGAGAAGGGGGCGACTCCATCACTCACACAGAGAGGGGCGAACCAAACCTCAGGTCAGTGAAAGGGCCACCGCGACTCCACTCGCTCACACACGTGTGAAAGGGGCGACTCCCATTCGACTCAAACAGAGAGGGGCGACTCATTCGCTCACACAGGAGAGGGGCGACTCCATCGATCACACAGTCACAGTGTACAACTCTTCAGTGATGGTCAGTACACGGCGGCGGGGATAAATGTGGCTTCGTGTCTCCTCTCAGTGATGTCAGTACGGGGGGCGGGCTGTGACCTCCTTTCATCAGTGATGTCATTACAGGGGGGCTGGGGCTGTGGACCCACCTCCTCAGTGATGTCGAGTACACGGGTGCGGGCTGTGACCACCTCTAAGTGATTGTCAGTACAGGGGGGCGGGGCTGTGGCCTCCTCTCACAGTGATGCCAGTAAAGGGGGCGGGGCGGGCAGTGACCTCCTCTCAGTGATGTCAGGTCAGGAGGCAGGGGGCTTGTGACCAAACTCGCAGTGATGTCAGTACAGGGGGGGAATGTGATCACCTCTCAGTGTTGTGGTACAGGAGGCGGGGCTGTGACCACCTCCCTCTCAGTGATGTCATGTACAGGGTGGCCCGGGGCTGTGACCAACTTCTCAAGTGATGTCAGTACAGGGGCGGGGCTGATCTATGGGACCACCTCTCAGTGATATCAGTACAGGAGGGCGGGGCTGTGACCTCCCCTCATTGAGGTAAGTTATGGGGGCGGGGCTGTGACCACCTCTCAGTGATGTCAGTACAGGGGGGCGGGGCTGTGACACCTATCAGGATGTCAGTACAGGGGGCTGGGGCTGTGATTCCTTCTCAGTTGATATCAGTGGCCGGGGGCGGGGCTGTGACACCTCTCAGTGATGTTCAGTACAGGGGGCGGGCGGCAGTGTGACCACCTCTCAGTGATTTCAGTTAACAGGGGGTGGGCATTGTGAACTCCTCTCAGTGTGTCAGTGCACGGGGGCGGGGCTGTGACTCCTCTCAGTGATGTCAGTTACAGGGCGGGGGGCACTGTGACCAATCTCGTGATGTCAGTGCAGTGGGCCGGGGCTGTGACCACCTCTCTGTGATGTCAGTTACAGGGGCCGGGGGCTGTGGACCATCTCTCAGTGATGTCAGTGCGAGGGCGGGGCTGTGACCTACCTCTCAGTGATGTCTGTGGCAGTGGCGGGGCTGTGACCATTCTCAGTGTATGTCCGTGCTGGGGGCGGGCTGTGACCATCTCTCGTGATGTTAGGGGCGGGGGTGTGACACCTCTCAGTGATGTCAGTGCAGGGGAGCTGGGCTGTGACCCCCTATCAGTGATTTCAGTACTGGGAGGTGGGGCTTGTGACCATCTCTCATGATATCAGTGCTGGGTGCGGTGCTGTGACCCTATCAGTGATGTCCGTACAGGGGGCGGGGCTGTGACACCTCTCAGTGTTGTCCGTGCAGGGGGCGGGGCTGTGCCATCTCTCAGTGGATGTCAGTGCAGGGGGCGGGGCTGTGTCCACCTTCAGTGATGTTAGGGGGGGGCTGTGTACCAACTCTCAGTGTGTCAGTGCATGGGGCTGGGGCTTATGTGACCCCTTTAGTGATGTAGTACAGGGGGCGGGGCTGTGACGTTGAGTGACCATTATCTCTTTGCTGTCAGTGAGGGGGCGGGGCGGTGACCCCCTCTCAGTGAGGTCAGTACGGGGGCGTGGAGCTGTGACCACCTCTCAGTGATGTCAGTGCAGGGGGGCGGTGCTTGATCTGACCTTCTCTCAGTGATGGTCAGTGCACGGGGGCGGGGCTGTGACCACCTCTCAGTGGATGTTAGGGGCGGACTTGTGGACCACCTCTCAGTGATGTCAGAGCATGGGCGGGGCGTGTGACCCCCTCTCAGTGATGTCAAGTACAGGGGGCGGGGCTGTGTGACATCTCTCAAGTGATGTTAGGGGGCGGGGCTGTGAACCCCTCTCAGTGATGTCAGTTCTGATGGGCGGGGCTGTGACACATTCTCAGTGATGTTAGGCGCGGCGGGGCTGTGACCAACTCTCAGTGATGTCAGTGCAGGAGGCGGGGCTGTGACCCCTTCAGTGATGTCAGTACATGGGGGGGGCTGTGACCCATCTTTCACTTGATGTCAGTACAGGGGGCGGGGCTGTGACCATCTCTCTGTGATGTCAAGATGCAGGGGTCGGGGCTCGTGTCACTTCCTATCAGTGATGTCAGTACAGGGGGCGGGGGCTGTGTCCAATCTCTCATTGATGTTTCGTGCAAGGGGCGGGGCTGTGCACCCTCCTCTCAGTGATGTCAGTACAGGGGGCGGGGCTGGTGACCACCTTCAGTGATGTCAGGGTGGGGGCGGGCTGTGACCATCTCTCAGTGATGTCAGTGCTGGTGGGCGGGGCTGTGACCACTCTCAGTGTTTCAGGAGCCGGGGGCGGGGCTGTGGGGTGTGTCCACCTCTTCATGTGATGTAAGAGGCAGGGGGCGCCCTGTGGCGGCAGTGAGTGGGGTACAAGGGGTTAATCATTGATGCTTTTGTTTTGCATTTGTCAGTGGAAGAGAAAGAAGTAGAAAGTGAAAGCGTCGGATAAGAACCTGGCGCCGACCCAAGAAGATTATCAGCGAGGACAGCAGGGAACAGCGTGACTGTGTCGAAAGAGTCCGCGCTGCCCGCCGAACCCCGAGAGGGAGCAGTGTGGATGCAGCGCCCTGCGGATTCAGAATCACTTACGTATGAAGCTACAGGACACAATGCAGCAAACCCTCAGCTCTCCCCAGTAACTGCTGGGATCCATCTACAGTGAGAACCTCGACAACCATTCACCTTTTCCCCATTCTGTAAGATCTCTGATTGCTGTCAGTGACTGAGAACCTGGGACATCTGCTGTCAGTGACTGAGAACCTGGGACAGCTGCTGTCAGTGACTGAGAACCTGGGACAGCTGCTGTCTGGAGCTCCCGTCGTGACAGTTGCGGGAACTTTTCCTGATGTGATAATGAAACTTATTTACATGGGACTGCATCAGCGCCTGAGGCTGGCGGGTTGGTTCTGATAGGAGCCCCACCTACGATGAGCAGCTCGGTGGCACTGACCCCCGAGGCCCTGGGGACACAAGGGGACGGCCGTAACCAGGAGCGAACGCTGCGGCTACGAACACCAAATTGTCGGGACCGGAGTCGAGGTTATAGCCCCGGACGTCGTGCGGAGCATCTTCTTGGAGCAGATCCATGGAGTCACTAAGGCCGGGAGAGGGGCCCGAATCGCCAGCAACACACGGGGCCCAACTGGGAAGCAACGGTCAGGAAGGAGCCGCAACACAATGGACCGAACCAGAGCGGCTCCAGGCTCTGGTCCTACATACACCCCAACAGGGCCCCGGTCACACATACACCCCAACAGGGCCCCGGTCACACATACACCCCAACAGGGCCCCGGTCACACATACACCCCAACAGGGCCACGGTCACACATACACCCCAACAGGGCCCCGGTCACACATACACCCCAACAGGGCCCCCGTTATACACAATAACCCCCCATCAGGGCCCCCGTCACACATACACCCCAACAGGGCCACCCGTCAACTCATATGCACCCCAGACAGGGCCCCGGTCACAAATACACCCAATAACTCAGGGCCTCCACGAGTCACACAGTACCCCCCCAAACAGGGGCCCACAGTCAACAATTCAACCCAACAGGGCCACTGTCACACATACACCCAACAGGGCCCCGGTCACACATACACCCCACAGGGCCCCAGGTCAAAACATTACACACCGAAAACAGGGCCGACGTTCACACCTTTCCCCCAACAGGGGCCCACCCGTAAACCATAACACCAAAACAGGGCCACCGTTTAACACATACACCCGAACAGGGGCCCGGTCACACATACACCCCAACAGGGCCCCGGTCACACATACACCCCAACAGGGCCACAGTCACACATACACCCCAACAGGGCCACAGTCACACATACCCACCCAACTGGGCAGACCGGTGTCTCACACATACCCCCAGCAGGGCCCCGTCAGACATTAACACTACGAACGGGCCACTATGGTCCACAAATACCCAACTAGGGAAGGTCACTCATTTTACACCCCAACAGGGCCCCAGTCACACATACAACCCATAAACCAGGGCCCAGTTCACACATAAACCCCTAACGAGGGCCACCGGTTCACACATACCCCCCCAACAGGGCCCCCGGTCACACATACACCCCAACAGGGCCCGGTCACACATACACCCCAACAGGGGCCCGTTCACACATACACCACAACAGGGCCCCGGTCACACATACACCCCAACAGGGCCCCGGTCACACATACACCCCAACAGGGCCCCGGTCACACATACACCCGAACAGGGCCATGGTCACACATACACCCGAACAGGGCCCCAGTCCTACATACACCCCAACAGGGCCCCAGTCACACATACACCCCAACAGGGCCACAGTCACACATACACCCCAACAGGGCCCCCGTCACACATACACCCCAACAGGGCCACGGTCACACATACACCTCCAAACAGGGCCCTATGGTCACACTATACAACACAACCAGGCGGCTCAGTCTAACTTACAACCCAACAGGGCCCCAGTCACACATACCCCCCACAGGGGTCCTGGTCCACACATTACTCCCCAAGGGACTCGGGTCAAGACACCCCAACAGGGCCCCCGTCACACATACACCCCAACAGGGCCCCGGTCACACATACACCCCAACAGGGTCACGGTCACACATACACCCAACAGGGCCACGGTCACACATACACCCCAACAGGGCCACGGTCACACATACCCCCCCAACAGGGTCCCGGTCACACATACACCCCAACAGGGCCCCGGTCACACATACACCCCAACAGGGCCACGGTCACACATACACCCCAACAGGGCCACGGTCACACATACACCCCAACAGGGCCCCGGTCACACATACACCCCAACAGGGCCACGGTCACACATACACCCCAACAGGGCCCCAGTCACACATACACCCCAACAGGGCCACGGTCACACATACACCCCTAACAGACGGCCCGGTCAGGTCACAAATAACGAACAGGGCCACGGGTCACTCTTACACCCAACAGAGCCCCGTCACTCATACACCCCAAACTGGGCCTCGGTCTCTACATACAACATCAGGGGCCCGACGGTCTCAACACATTATTCTGTCCCATCTTTATCTCTTTCTCTCTCTCCCTTGCTCTCTCTTTCCTCTTTCTCTCTCTATCTTTTCTCTTTCTCTCTTTCTCTCTCTATCTTTCTCTCTCTCTGTTTCTCTCTCTATCTTCGTCTTCCCTCGCAGAGGTGACCGATGTGCTGGGTAATGGATATCTCAGATTTGCTGACACTGATGAGTCGGCGGCTTCGCTCCTGTGTCAGACACGATGTGAGGCTCTGGGTATTGGTGAGCGCGGGGTGATTGACTGACGGACGGGCGGAGGGGGGGGGGGGGCGGCCCCCCCCCATTTCTCAGGGCCCCCATTTGTCATCCCCCAGCGCCGGAGAGACGATGATTAAATCCAAGCTCCGGGCCGACGATGAAAATACGCATGACCCACTTTTCCGGGGGAAGGGAATTTTAACAAGATGGAGCGACAACAGCGACAACCCCGGACGGCGGGGCCCGAACACACGGGGGACCCAGGAGCGGCCCCCACCCAGAGCAACACCGGGGGCAAAAATATCAAAAAAAGCCTGACAGGAGCACAATTTTCCCTTGCCCAGAGTAAACCCTCAGAAACCCCGAGGGAACCAATTCCGAGACCAGAGCAACCCGCAAACCGAGCAAACAGTCAAGAACCCCGAGCAAAACCCCTTTAGAAAAAAAAGGCAACCGTCCCGAAAACCCAAGGGAAAACCCGTTCCCAAAAAACCTGCAAAAATTTAAAAACCAGTCCCGAGCCCCGGCAAAACCCGTCCCCGAGCCCCCGATTAAAAAAGTCCCCGAAACCAAGCAACCCAAATCAGAAAAACCCGAGCAACCAGTCAGAAAACCCGAAACAACCCTTTAGAAAAACCCGAGCAACCGTCAGAAACCCGGGGAAAAAACCCTTTAGAAAACCCGTGGGGAACCAGTCAAAACCAGGGCAACCAGCAGAGCCCAGAGCAACCATCCCCAAACCAGGGAACCATTCCCCCGAGCCCCGACAAAACCCCGCCCGAGCCCAAGCAACCTTTTGAAACCAGGGCAAACCACGAAACCAGAGCAACCAGTCAGAAACCAGAGCAACCAGTCAGAAACCAGAGCAACCAGTCAGAAACCAGAGCAACCAGTCAGAAACCAGAGCAACCAGTCAGAAACCAGAGCAACCAGTCAGAAACCAGAGCAACCAGTCAGAAACCAGAGCAACCAGTCAGAAACCAGAGCAACCAGTCAGAGCCCAGAGCAACCAGTCAGAAACCAGTGCAACCAGTCAGAGCGCAGAGCAACCATCAGACCCCGACAACCAGTCAGAAAAACCCAAACAACCCGTCAAAAAACCCGGCAACCAGTCAGAAAAAAGAGCAACCCCAGAGCCCCGAGCAACCATCAGAAACCAGGCAAAAACCCGTCAGAAACCAGGCAACCATTAAAACCAGGGAACCATAAAACCCAAAGGCAACCATAACCCAGGCAACCCTTTCAGGGCCCCCAAACAACCCCGTCAGACCCCGAGCAACCAGTCAAAAACCAAGCAAAACCCTCAAAAACCAGAGCAACCTCAGAAAAAAACCATTTAAAAACCAAACAACCAGTCAGAGCCCAACAAACCAGGCCCGAAAAACCAGTCAGCCAGGGCAACCGTCAGAGCCCAGGCAACCCTCAGACCCGGCAAACCAGTCAGCCAGGCAACCCAGTCGAAACCAGGCAACCAGTCAGCCAGGCAACCAGTCAGGCCAGAGCAACCTTAGAAACCATGGGCCATTTTGAGGGCCCCCGGGAACCAGTCAGGCCCCGGGGCAAACCAGTCAAAAACCAAAGGGGAACCAGTCGAAACCAGGGCAACCATAGAACCAGGGGCCCATTCCCAGGGGGAAAGTCGAAACCAAGAACCAGCAGAAACCCAGGCCAAAGTCAAAACCCGGCAACCAGTCAAAAAACAAGGGGAAAAAAGTCAACTCGAAAACCAGTCGAAACCCAGTGCAAAAGCCTAAACCAGGGCAAACCATCAGCCAGGCAACCATTTCGAAACCGAGCAAACCAGTCAGCCCGAGCCCTTTTAGAAAAGTAGGCCCAGAGCAACCAGTCAGGCCAAGCAACCAGTCCAGAAAAACCTTTGCAAACCAGTCAAAACCAGGCAACCAGTCCAGAAACCGTAGCCAGGCAAAATTTCAGAAACGAGGCCAACCATTTTGAAACCAAGCAACCAGGGTCAGAAACCAGGCCCAGTCAGGGAAACCAGTCAGAACCAGGGGCCCGTCAGGGCGAGAGCAACCAGTCGAAAACCAAGGGAAACCAGTAAAACCAGAGCACCAGTCAGCCAGTCCAGAGCCCCAGGCAACCAGTCAGCCAAGCCCAGTGAAACAGGAACCAGGGCAAAACCCAGGAAAAGTCGAAACCAGGCAGAAACCAAAAACAAAAACCGTCAAGAAAAACCGAGAACCAGTCCCCAAAACCCCCCATCAGAAAGAGCCCAGGGGCAAAAACCGTGCAAACCAGTCAGCCAGATCAAACCAGTCCCCAAAACCGGGCAAGAGCCCAGGGGAACCGGAACCAAACCACCCTGTTTTGTATGGCTCTGATTAGTGGCTATGGGCACTGATTGTTACTATGGCTCTGATTGGTCGTTATGGGCTCTGATTAGTTGCTATGGGCTCTGATTGGTGGCTATGGGCTCTGATTGGTGCTATGGGCTCTGATTGGTGGCTGTGGGCTCTGATTGGTTGCTATGGGCTCTGATTGGTGGCTATGGGCTCTGGTTGGTGGCTATGGGCTCTGATTAGTGGCTATGGGCACTGATTGGTTACTATGGGCTCTGATTAGTGGCTATGGGCACTGATTGGATACTATGGGCTCTGATTGGTCGCTATGGGCCTATTGTGGCTAGGCTCGATTGGTTGCTCTGGGCTCTGATTGGTCGCTATGGGATCTGATTGGTTGTTATGGGCTTTGATTGGTTGCTATGGGCACTGATTGGTTACTATGGGCTCTGATTAGTGGCTATGGGTTCTGATTGGTTGCTATGGGCTGTGGTTGCTAAGAGCAACAAACCCTGTCCATTTGTTAGACACTATTGATAATTGAAGCCCATGTCCAGAGTTGTCAGCTCTGCAGGGTCCAGACGAGTCCGGGGGGAGGGGTGGGGGGGCGCCGCTACTCACCATTCTTTGCTGGGAGGCCATCATGTTGTCCCAGTCAGCGTCGGCCTGCATGCTGGAGACCAGTGCCGTCAGCTCCTCGGGGGGAGGCTTGCTGTGCAGGAGGGCGTGCAGGGGCAGGTGGCCGCCCAGGTGCTGCTCCTCCGACTCCTCTTTCTCCCGGGAGGACAGGTCTCCTCCGGACAATTCCTCCTCTCCATCAGCTTTACAGGTGAACGGAGAGGTGGCGGGCCTGGACGACATCCTTCTGCAAAACAAGAACACAAGGGGGCATCAGACCAGCGGCTAAAACAGGTGAGAGAGGTGTCACAGCCCCGCCCCCTGCACTGACATCACTGAGAGGTGGTCACAGCCCCGCCCCCTGCAACTGACAAAACTGAGAGTGTGTCCCCACCCCCCACCCCCTGTACTGACATCACTGAGAGGTGGTAAACAGCCCGCCCCCTGCACGGGAATTCAATGAAGATGGTCAAGCCCCGCCCCCTGTACTGACCATCACTGAGAGGGGGGTCACAGCCCCGCCCCTGCACTGACATCACTGAGAGGTGGTCATAGCCACACCCCCAACATCACTGAGAGGTGGTCACAGCCCCGCCCCCTGACATCACTGAGAGGTGGTCACTGCCCCGCCCCCTTTTTCCGCTCCACTGCCCACGTTGGAGCAGCATTAATAGGCCGTTACTTGCAGGACAGTATCACAGACTAATTTCTGTATTTTTAGCCTCACGTCTTCAATTAATCATAATTTGTTGGTTTGATCCCCCCCCCCCCCCCCCCCCCGCCCCCCCCCCCCCAAAATAATTGATGCCCATTTTGCTGGGGATGCCTTCCACCTCGCTGCGCCTCGGCCGATCGTCAGGGGACGGCATAAAAGCGGATCGCGTCTTATTTTATTGATTACAGCTTTATTCACGGTCGCTGCATTAATAACAGCGGCCGCAAAATAAGAGAAACGCGTGAAACTTTAAAGCCGCGCCGGCGCCAACAGATGTTTTATTTAATGGCAGGAAACTCATTAGGAAAATTACACGTAATAAATTAATACATCTGAAGATGAAGGTCTCCAAACCCCGCAAACAGACTCGTCACTGCCGGCGACCCCGAAACCGCGCGGAACCACGAGAGGAGCACGAGCGCACTGCACCGAGGAGCCGGGAACACCAGCGCACTGCACCGAGGAGCCGGGAACACCAGCGCACTGCACCGAGGAGCCGGGAACACCAGCGCACTGCACCGAGGAGCCGGGAACACCAGCGCACTGCACCGAGGAGCCGGGAACACCAGCGCACTGCACCGAGGAGCCGGAACACCAGCGCACTGCACCGAGGAGCCGGAACACCAGCGACTGCACCGAGGGCCGGAACACCAGCGCACTGCACCGAGAGCCGGGAACACCCGCGCACTGCCCCCGAGGGAGCCGAGAACACCAGCGCACTGCACCGAGGGCCGGGAAAAACCAGCGCACTGCACCGAGGACCGGGAAACACCAGCGCAAATGCAACCGAGGAGCCGGAACACCACGCACTGCACCGGGGGAGTCGGGAACACCCAGCGCACTGCACCGAGGAGCCGGGAACACCAGCGCACTGCACCGAGGGGCCGGGAACACCAGCGCACTGCACCGAGGAGTCGGAACACCAGCGCACCCGCAAACCCAGGGGCCGAGAACACCAGCGCACTGCACCGAGGACCGGGAACACCAGCGCACTGCACCGAGGGGCCGGGAACACAAGCGCAACTGCAAACCGAGGAAGCCGGAACACAAGCGCACTGGGACCGAGGAGCAGGGGAACACCAGCGCACTGCCCGAGGAGCCGGGAACACCAGCGCACTGCACCGAGGAGCCGGGAACACCACGCACTGCACCGAGGAAGCCGGGAAACACCAGCGCACTGCACCGAGGAGCCGGAACAAAGAGCGCACTGCACCGAGGGGCCGGAACACGATCGCACTGCACCGAGGGGCCGGGAAAAAAACCATCGCACTGCACCGAGGAGCCGGGAACACCAGCGCACTGCACCGAGGAGCCCCGGGGAAAACCAGCGCACTGCACCGAGGAGCCGGGAAACACCAGCGCACTGCAAAACCGAGGAGCCTGGAACACCAGCGCACTGCAC
Organism: Phyllomedusa bahiana; assembly: GCA_025379985.1. Classification (NCBI taxonomy): domain Eukaryota; kingdom Metazoa; phylum Chordata; class Amphibia; order Anura; family Hylidae; genus Phyllomedusa; species Phyllomedusa bahiana. Next base: position 69,660 of record JAODAL010015077.1, read on the forward strand.
CGAGGACCGGGAACACCAGCGCACTGCACCGAGGACCGGGAACACCAGCGCACTGCAAACCCAGGGGCCGGAGCACCAGCGCAACTGCACCGAGGAGCCGGGAACACCAGCGCACTGCACCGAGGAGCCGGGAATACCAGCGCACTGCACCGAGGAGCCGGGAACACCAGCGCACTGCACCGAGGGGCCGGGAACACCAGCGCACTGGGACCGAGGAGCCGGGAGCACGAGCGCACTGCACCGAGGAGCCGGGAACACCAGCGCACTGCACCGAGGGGTCGGGAACACCAGCCACTGCACCGAGGAACCGGGAACACCAGCGCACTGCAAACCCAGGGGCCGGGAAACACCAGCGCACTGCACCGAGGAGCCGGGAAACACCAGCGCACTGCACCGAGGAGCCGGAGCACCAGCGCACTGCACCGAGGAGCCGGAACACCAGCGCACTGCAAACCCAGAGCCGGGAAAAACCAGCGCACTGCACCGAGGAGCCGGGAACACCACGACTGCACCGAGGAGCCGGGACACCAGCGCACTGCACCGAGGAGCCGGGAACACCAGCGCACTGCACCGAGGAGCCGGGAACACCAGCGCACTGCACCGAGGAGCCGGGAACACCAGCGCACTGCACCGAGGGGCCGGGAACACCAGCGCACTGCACCGAGGAACCGGGAACACCAGCGCACTGCACCGAGCACCCGGGAACACCAGAGCACTGCGCCGAGGGCCGGGAACACAAGCGCACTGCACCGAGGAGCCGGGAACACCAGCGCACTGCACCGAGGAGCCGGGAACACCAGCGCACTGCACCGAGGAGCCGGGAACACCAGCGCACTGCACCGAGGAGCCTGGAACACGAGCGCACTGCACCGAGGAGCCGGGAACACGAGAGCACAGCACAGAGGAGCAGGGAACACCAGGCGCACTGCACCCGAGGAGCCGGGAACACCAGCGCACTGCACCGAGGCCGGGAACACCAGCGCACTGCACCGAGGAGCCGAGAACACGCAGCGCACTGCACCGAGGGGCCGGGAACACCAGCGCACTGCACCGAGGAGCCGGGAACACCAGCGCACTGCACCGAGGAGCCGGGAACACCAGCGCACTGCACCGAGGAGCCGGGAACACCAGCGCACAGCACCGAGGAGCCGGGAACACCAGCGCACTGCACCGAGGAGCCGGGAACACGAGCGAACTGTACCGAGGAGCCGGGAACACCAGCGCACTGCACCGAGGAGGCGGGAACACCAGCGCACTGCACCGAGGAGCCGGGAACACAAGCGCACTGCACCGAGGAGAACGGAACACCAGCGCACTGCACCGAGGTGCCGGGAACACCAGCGCACTGCACCGAGGAGCCGGGAACACCAGCGCACTGCACCGAGGAACCGGGAACACCAGCGCACTGCACCGAGGGGCCGGAACACCAGCGCACTGCACCGAGGAGCCGGGAACACCAGCCGCACTGCACCGAGGAGCCAGGGAACACCAGCGCACTGCACCGAGGAGCCGGGAACACCAGCGCCTGCACCGAGGAGCCGGAACACGAGCGCACTGCACCGAGGAGCCGGGAACACCAGCGCACTGCACCGAGGAGCCGGGAACACCAGCGAACTGCACCGAGGAGCCGGGAACACCAGCGCACTGCACCGAGGAGCCGGAACACGAGCGCACTGCACCGAGGAGCCGGGAACACCAGCGCACTGCACCGAGGAGCCGGGAACACCAGCGCACCGCACCGAGGAGCCGGGAACACCAGCGCACAGCACCGAGGAGCCGGGAACACCAGCGCACCGCACCGAGGAGCCGGGAACACAAGCGCACTGCACCGAGGAGCCGGGAACACAGCGCACTGCACCGAGGAGCAGGAACACCAGCGCACTGCACCGAGGAGCCGGGAACACCAGCGCACTGCACCGAGGGAGCCGGGAACACGAGCGCACTGCACCGAGGGAGCACGTGAACACGAAGCGCACTGCACCGAGGAGCCGGGAACACCAGCGCACTGCACCGAGGAGCCCGGGAACACCAGCGCACTGCACCGAGGGCGAACACCAGCGCACTGCACCAGGAGCAGGGAACACCAGCACACTGCACCGAGGGGCCGGGAACACGAGCGCACTGCACCGAGGAGCCTGGAACACGAGCGCACTGCACCGAGGAGCCGGAACACGAGCGAACTGCACCGAGGAGCCGGAACACGACGACTGCACCGAGGAGCCGGGAAACACCAGCGCACTGCACCGAGGAGCCGGGAACACCAGCGCACTGCACACCGAGAGCAGGGAACACGCAGCGCACTGCACCGAGGGCAGGAACACCAGCGCACGCACCGAGGGGCCGGAACACGAGCGCACTGCACCGAGGAGCCGGGAACACCAGCGCACCTGCACCGAGGAGTCAGGGAACACAAGCGCACTGCACCGAGGAGCCGGAACACCAGCGCACTGCACCGAGGAGCCGGGAACACGAGCGCACTGCACCGAGGAGCCGGGAACACGAGCGCACTGCACCGAGGAGTCAGGACACCAGCGCACCGCACCGAGGAGTCAAGAACATGAGCGCACTGCACCAAGGGGTCAGGAACAAGAGCGGACTGCACCGAGGGGTCAAGAACAGGAGCACACTGCACCGAGGAGCCAGGAACACCAGCGCACTGCACCGAGGAGCCAGGAACATGGGCGAACTGCACGGAGGAGACAGGAACACGAGCGCACTGCACGGAGGAGCCGGGAACACCAGCGCCATGCACCGAGGAGTCAGGAACACGAGCACACTGCACCAAGGGGGCCAGGAAAACCAGCGTAATGCATAGAGGAGCCAGGAACACCAGTGCACTGCACCGAGGAGCCAGGAACACCAGCGCACTGCACCGAGGGCAGGAAAACCAGCGACTGCACCGAGGAGCCGTGAACACCAGCGCACTGCACCGAGGAGCCGGGAACACGAGCGCACGGCACGAGGAGCCGGAACACCAGCGCACTGCACTCGAGGAGCCGGGGAACACAGCGCACTGCACCGAGGGTCGGGAACACGAGCGCACTGCACCGAGGGTCAGGGAACACGATCGCACTGCACCAACGGGCCAGGAACATGAGCGCACTGCACCGAGGGGTCAGTAACATGAGCGCACTGCACCGAGGGGGCCAGGAACACGAGCGCACTGCACCGAAGGGCCAGGAACATGAGCGCACTGCACCGAGGAGGCAGGAACACGAGCGAACTGCACGGAGGAGCCGGGAACACGAGCGCACTGCACCGAGGCGCCGGGAACACGAGGGCACTGCACCGAGGGGACAGGAACACGAGCGCACTGCACCGAGGAGCCGGGAACTACCGAGCGCACTGCACCGAGGAGCCAGGAACAGCCAGCGCACTGCACAAACGAGGAGCCGGGAACACCAGCGCACTGCACCGAGGAGCCGGGAACACCAGCGCACTGCGCACATGGAGCGGAACACAGCGCACTGCCACCGAGGAGCCGGAACACAGCGCACTGCACCGAGGAGCGGGAACAAACAGCGCACTGCACCGAGGAGCCAGGAACAGAGCGCACTGCACCGAGGAGCCGAAACACGAGCGCACTGCACCGAGGAGCCAGGAACACCAGCGCACTGCACCGAGGAGCCGGGAACACGAGCGCACTGCAACCGAGGGGCAGGAAACACAGCGCACTGCACCGAGGGGCCAGGAACACACAGCGCCTGCACCGAGGGGTCAGGAACACGAGCGCACTGCACCGAGGGGCCGGAGAACAACAGCGCACTGCAAACCCAGGGGGCCGGAACACGAGCGCACTGCACCGAGGGCCGGAACACGGAGCGCACTGCAACCGAGGGGGCCGGGAAACCGAGCGCACTGCACCAAGGGGCCGGGAACACGAGCGCCCTGCACCGAGAGGTCAGGAACACGAGCGCACTGCACCGAGGAGCCGGGAACACCAGCGCACTGCACCGAGGAGCCGGGAACACCAGCGCACTGCACCGAGGAGCCGAGAACACCAGCGCACTGCACCGAGGGGTCAGGGAACACCAGCGCACTGCACCGAGGAGCCGGAACACGAGCGCACTGCACCGAGGAGCCGGGAACACGAGCGCACTGCACAGAGAGCCAAGAACACCAGCGCACTGCCCGAGGAGCCGGGAACACGAGCGCGCTGCACCCACGAGCCCGGAACACCAGCGCACTGCCACCGAGGAGCCAGGGGAAAACCAGCGCACTGCACCGAGGGCCCGGAACACCAGCGCACTGCACCGAGGGGCCAGGAAACACGAGCGCACTGCACCGAGGATCAGGAACAGAGCCACTGCACCGAGGAGCAGGAACACGAGCGCACTGCACCGAGGGCAGAACACGAGCGCACTGCACCAGGAGCCAGGAACACGAGCGCACTGCACCGAGGAGCGGAAACACGAGCGCACTGCACCGAGGAGTCAGGAACACGAAGCGCCCTGCACCCAGGAGCTAGGAACACCAGCGCACTGCACCGCTGGGTCATGAACACGAGCGCACTGCACCGAGGCGCCCGGAACACGAGCGCCCTGCACCGAGGCGCCGGGAACAGGAGCGCACTGCACCGAGGAGGCCGGAACACAGCGCACTGCACCGAGGGGTCCAGGAACACATGCGCACTGCACCGAGGAGTCAGGAACACGAGCGCACTGCACGAGGGTCAGGAACACGAGCGCACTGCACCAGGGCCAGGAACAGAGCGCACTGCACCGAGGAGAGAACAGAGACGCACTGCACCGAGGGGCCAGGGAACACGCAGCGCACTGCACCGAGGGGTCAGGAACACAGAGCACTGCAATGAGGTCGAACAAGCGCATGCACCAGGGTCAGGAACACCAGTGCACTGCACCGAGGTGCCAGGAACCCGAGCGCACTGCACCGAGGGGGTCGGGAACAGGAGCGCACGCACCGAGGAGCGGGTAACACCAGCGCACTGCACGAGGGGTCAGGAACACCCAGCGCACTGCACCGAGGAGCAGGAACACGAGCGCACTGCACCGAGGAGCCAGGAACACGAGCGCACTGCACCGAGGAGCCGGGAACACGAGCGCACTGCAACCGAGGAGCCGGGAACACGAGCGCACTGCACCGAGGGGTCAGGAACACACGAGCGCAACTGCACCGAGGGGTCAGGGAAAAACAAGCGCACTGCACCGAGGAGCCGGGAACAGGAGCGCACTGCACCGAGGAGCCCGGAACAGGAGCGCACTGCACCGAGGAGCCGGGAACTCGAGCGCACTGCACCGAGGAGCCGGGAACACGAGCGCACTGCACCCGAGGGGCAGGAACACGAGCGCACTGCACCGAGAGGCCAGGAACACGAGCGCACTGCACCGAGGGGTCAGGAACACGAGCGCACTGCACCGAGGGGTCAGGAACACGAGCGCACTGCACCGAGGGGTCAGGAACACGAGCGCACTGCAACGAGGAGCCGGGAACAGGAGCGCACTGCACCGAGGAGTCGGGAACACGAGCTCACTGCACCGAGGAGCCAGGAACATGAGCGCACTGCACCGAGGAGCCAGGAACACGAGCGCACTGCACCGAGGGTCAGGGAACACAGCCACTGCACCGAGGGTCAGGAACACAAGCGCACTGCACCGAGGGTCAGGAACACGAGCGCACTGCACCGAGGAGCCAGGAATACGAGCGCACTGCACCAGGAGTCAGGAACACAAGCGCACTGCACTGAGGAGCCAGGAACACGAGCACTGCACCGAGGAGGTCAGGGAACAGCTGCACTGCACCGAGGAGTCAGGAACACAGCGCACTGCACCGAGGGGTCAGGACACGAGCCACTGCACCAGGGAGTCAGGAAAACCATCACGTCACGCTACGAGGAGCCAGGGACACCAGCTGCACTGCACCAGGATGAGGACACACCAGCGACTGCACCGGGCCGAAAATGACTACGACCGGAAACCGAACAGAGCCACTGCACCGAGGAGCCCGGAACACGACGACTGCACAGGGCCGGGCACACGACTGCCCAAAAGGGCCCGGAACAGAGGGACGCACCAGGGTCAGAAAAGAGCGCCGCACCAGGGGCCCGAAAAAGCGATGCACCGAGGGGCCAGGAAAACGGGGACTCACCGAGGGAGGAACAAGGCACTGCACCGAGAGCCGGAACAGACCATGCCCGAGGAGCCGGCAGGGGGCAGCACCAAGGCCGGAACAAAGAGCGCACTGCAACCAGGGGTCAGGGAAACGGCCCTGCACCCAGGGGTCAGGAACCGCCCCACTGCACCGAGGGGGGAAACAGCACTGCAGGGACAGGAAACAAACGCACTGCACCAAAAAAAGGCCCGAAAGAGGCACTGCACCCGGGGCCGGAACCGAGCGCAGCACCGGGGGTCGGAACAAAAGCGCCCTGCACCCAGGGCCGGGAAACCAGCGCACTGCACCAGGGGTCAGAACACGAGCGCAAAAAATGAACCCAGGGGCAGGAACAAAACGCATGACACCCGGGGGCGAACCCCCCCCCCCACCACGCCTGCACCCAGGGGTCGGGGAAAAACGAGGCACCAAGGAAGGGGAAACCCACTGCACCAAAAGGGTCAGGGAACACAACGCATGCAGAGGGCCCGAAACCGACGCACTGCCCGAGGACCGGAACAACCACTGCCCAGGGGTCAGAACCGAGCGACTGCAGAGGAGCCGGGGAAAACACGCACTGCACGGGGAGCCCGGAACAGGGGGCACCCCACCGGGGCCAGGGAACAGGAACTGCAAAGAAGGGGACGGGAACCAGGCACTCCCCCAGGAGCCCCGGGAAAAAGCGCATGCACCAGGGGGCAGGAACACAGCGCAGCACCGGGGGCCGGGGAAAACGAGGCACGCAACCCAGGGGCAGGAACACGAGCCACTGCACCGAGGGGCCGGGAACAAAGCGCACTGCACCAGGGCCAGGAACAGAGCGACTGCAACGAGGGGCCGGGAAAACCCCCCGGGCCGCACCGAGGGGCGGAACACGAGCGCCCCCCACCCGGGGGGCCGGGAACACCAGCGCACTGCACCGAGGAGCCGGGAACACGAGCGCACTGCACCTATGGGTCAGGAACACGAGCGCACTGCACCGAGGGGTCAGGAACACAAGTGCACTGCACCGAGGGATCAGGAACAGGAGCGCACTGCACCGAGGAGCCAGGAACACGAGCGCACTGCACCAAGGAGTCAGTAACACGAGCGAACTGCACTGAGGAGCCAGGAACACGAGGGCACTGCACCGAAGAGTCAGGAACACGACGCACTGCACCAAGGAGTCAGTAACAGAGCGCACTGCACCGAGGAGTCTGGAACACCAGCGCACTGCACCGAGGAGCCAGGAACACGAGCGCACTGCACCGAAGAGTCAGGGATACAAGCTCACTGCACCCAGGAGTCAGGGACACAAGCTCACTGCACCCAGGAGTCAGGGACACAAGCTCACTGCACCCAGGAGTGAGGGACACAAGCTCACTGCACCCAGGAGTGAGGGACACACGTACCCACCAGCAATCCCACTGATCCAGCACTGGATGCCGCTTTCCTGCTGCCGCCGTCATTAGGTTATAATGGGACATGTCTGCCGCAGGAAGTTGTCCTGAGAATTTCTCTTTAATGGGATGTGATAAAACTTGTCCAAAAGAAACTTAAAAACCTGTCAAGAGAAATGAAAGCAGCTGCGCGGCCGGAGCCTCCCCGCCAAATAGCTGGAATTCATGTGCTGCGCGCACTGGCAGCTGTTCAACAACCAGATCTAGGAATTCCCTGCCGCCTATCGCACTGCATCCAGAGAACATGCAGCCGACATCACAGGAAGGCTGGAGAGCAGATAGGACTGAAGGCACAGCGCCCCCCTGCTCCATGGTGGTGCCCGGTACTGCAGATCACAGGGAACCTCAGCTGACGGAAAGATCCACAATGTTCTCAGGCCACAGAAAGCAGAACACTGCACCATGATGGTAGAGAGACGAGCAGAGACCGCATTGCCTGTGGCCGCAGAAAACTATAACTTCTTGACATTTTGCAAAACTATCACGACTTTTCAAAAAAGTGCAGAGAGCCAAACGCAGTGGACTTCATATAGTACACCAGAGCAGATACAGATAGATAGATAGATAGATAGATAGATAGATAGATAGATAGATAGATAGATAGATATGAGATAGATAGATAGATAGATAGGAGATAGATAGATAGATAGAGATAGACATAGATAGATAGATAGATAGATAGATAGATAGGAGATAGATAGGAGATAGATAGATAGATAGATAGATAGATAGATAGATAGATAGATAGGAGATAGATAGATAGATAGATAGATAGATAGATAGATAGGAGATAGATAGATAGATAGATAGATAGATAGATAGATAGATAGATAGGAGATAGATATAGATAGATAGATAGATAGATAGATAGATAGATAGATAGATAGGAGATAGATAGATAGGAGATAGATAGATAGATAGATAGATAGATAGATAGATAGGAGATAGATAGATAGATAGATAGATAGATAGATAGATAGGAGATAGATAGATAGATAGATAGATAGATAGGAGATAGATAGATAGATAGATAGATAGATAGATAGATAGATAGATAGGAGATAGATAGATAGGAGATAGATAGATAGGAGATAGATAGATAGATAGATAGATAGATAGATAGATAGATAGATAGATAGATAGATAGATAGATAGATAGATAGATAGATAGATAGATAGATAGATAGGAGATAGATAGATAGATAGATAGATAGGAGATAGATAGATAGATAGATAGATAGGAGATAGATAGATAGATAGATAGATAGATAGGAGATAGATAGATAGATAGATAGATAGATAGATAGGAGATAGATAGATAGATAGATAGATAGGAGATAGATAGATAGATAGATAGATAGATAGATAGATAGATAGATAGATAGATAGATAGGAGATAGATAGATAGATAGGAGATAGATAGATAGATAGGAGATAGATAGATAGATAGATAGATAGATAGATAGGAGATAGATAGGAGATAGATAGATAGATAGGAGATAGATAGATAGATAGATAGATAGATAGATAGATAGATAGATAGATAGATAGATAGATAGATAGATAGATAGATAGATAGGAGATAGATAGATAGATAGATAGATAGATAGATAGATAGATAGGAGATAGATAGGAGATAGATAGATAGATAGATAGATAGATAGATAGGAGATAGATAGATAGATAGATAGGAGATAGATAGATAGATAGATAGATAGATAGATAGATAGGAGATAGATAGATAGATAGATAGATAGATAGATAGATAGGAGATAGATAGATAGGAGATAGATAGATAGATAGATAGATAGATAGATAGGAGATAGATAGATAGATAGATAGGAGATAGATAGATAGGAGATAGATAGATAGGAGATAGATAGATAGATAGATAGATAGATAGATAGATAGATAGGAGATAGATAGATAGATAGATAGGAGATAGATAGATAGATAGATAGATAGATAGATAGATAGATAGGAGATAGATAGGAGATAGATAGATAGGAGATAGATAGATAGATAGATAGATAGATAGGAGATAGATAGATAGGAGATAGATAGATAGATAGATAGATAGGAGATAGATAGATAGATAGATAGATAGGAGATAGATAGATAGGAGATAGATAGATAGATAGATAGATAGATAGGAGATAGATAGATAGATAGATAGATAGATAGATAGATAGATAGATAGATAGATAGATAGGAGATAGATAGATAGATAGATAGATAGATAGATAGATAGATAGATATAGATAGATAGATAGATAGATAGATAGGAGATAGATAGTAGATAGACAGATAGATAAATAGATAGATAGATAGATACATAGATAGATAGATAGATAGATAGATAGATAGATAGGAGATAGATGGATATTATCCGGGCACTGACAACGCTCCCGCTCCCCCTGCAGCTGTATAAATAGAGTGGGTGGGGGCGGTTCCGGGTTATTTGCGGCTCCTCGGCCCTAATCCGCCAATAAATTGTTTCCCGCAATTACATTAAATAGAAAATGATCTCCAAATTGGGAGCGATAATTGAAAATCAAAATTCAGAGTGAAGTTTAGAAATGACACAATGAATAGCAGCAGTGAGGGGAAATCTCACATAGGTGCTGTGTGTACATGAGGGGCGCTGACCTGTGACCACCCCTGGGGGCAGCCCCCTCCACCCACACATTATATTCCCCACCCTGTAGGGGGGGGGGGGGATTCAGGCCTCCTACCCCACTTTGGGTCACACATATATTGTATGCACTGGTCCGGTACAGTCATCATGATGTTACCACCTCTTAATAATTCTCACTACTGATCATCCACCCCACAAATCTGCACCACAGACATACACACACTGCAAATATACACACAAGACACATACACACTGCAAATATACACACTACACACTGCAAATATACATACTGCAAATATACACACTACACACATACACACTGCAAATATACATGCTGCAAATATACACACTACACACATACACACTGCAAATATACATACTGCAAATATACACACTACACACATACACACTACACACATACACACTACACACTGCAAATATACATATTGCAAATATACACACTACACATACACACTGCAAATATACATATTGCAAATATACACACTACACACATACACACTGCAAATATACACACTTCATACATACACACTGCAAACATACACACTTCCTACATACACATACACACTGCAACTATACACACTTCATACATACACATAAACACTGCAACTATACACACTTCATACATACACATATACACAGCAAATATACACACTACACACTGCAAATATACACACTTCATACATACACATATACACTGCAAATACGCACTGAGTACTTTCACATATACACAGCAAATATACACACTACACACAGCAAATATACACACTGCATACATACACATATACACTGCAAATATACAAACGGCAAATAAACACTGCATGCATACACACTACAAAAATACACACTGCATACTTACGCATGCTGCAAATATACACACTGCATGCATACACACTGCAAATATACACACTTCATTCATACACATATACACTGCAAATATACACACTGCATACAAACACATACACACTACACATATACACACTACATACATACACATATACACTGCAAATATACACACTGCAATTATACACTGCATACAAACACATACACACTACAAATATACACACTGCATACTTACACAAACACACTGTGAATATACACACTGCTTACATACAAAATTACACTGCAAATATAAACACTGCATATGTACACATATACACTGCAAATACACACACTGCATACATACACATATACCCTGCAAACATACACACTGCATACTTACACATATACACTGCAAATATACACACTGCATACTTACACATACAGTTATACACACAATCTATACATATAAATCTCATACACATATACAGAGCGTGCATACCATACACACAATCTGGGGATCACTATGTCCACCTGGGTAAATGTTCTTAAAGAGGCAAAATCACAACAGTCGAAATATCCTTTAGAACAAAACAGACCCTAATTCACCTGCCAAGTGGCCAACAACCCCCCCGTAAAAGTTCCTTGCCACCTTTACCCCCCGCCACGCCACTATGGGGAGGAGCCTCCTAGCGTTCTGATTGGCACTCCCTCCAGCTCCGTGCTGCAGTACCAGCGCTGTCAGCACGCGGCCGGCGGGACGCTGCGCCATTTGTCCCGGTGACATATTATCAGCCTGAACAACAGAAACAACTTGTTCTGATAAATTAAACAAGTCGTCTCGTACCCGGAGCCGTCAGTAAAACGGGAGCAGGAGGCAAGAGGGACAACAATGGGGGCGAGAGGCGCGCCGTGTTCACGCCATTCGTGTTCCGAGGACACGACATCTCCCTGGAATAGAGGCGCAGCCGTCAATCCCCCTCCATAATTTAGACGCTGCTGCGAGGGAATGTTAAGTGACTGCACCACAAGTCACAATGATTATGTGGAACATCTCCGCTAAAACGCGGGGAGAGAAGACAACGCGGCGGCCGCATGAAAGGCTCGTCCTGAAATCATTTGTAGGGACTCTTCAGGGAGGAATCCATTATTTAACGCCTCGTCCCATTATCTGCAAGAAAGAGAATCACAAGCTCCGATGGCAGGATCCGCCGCCGCTCCAAAGCCCATTATTTCTTCATTAACTGCTTCATTGCTGGAGGTTAATCTGCTGCAAGGAGGGCCCTGCCTGACACCCGAAAACTGCAAGAGCTGCAAGGAAGCCGCTGCCTGACACCCGGAAACTGCAAGACTGCAAGGAAGCCCCTGCCTGACACCCGAAAACTGCAAGAGCTGCAAGGAAGCCCCTGCCTGACACCCGGAAACTGCAAGAGATGCAAGGAAGCCCCTGTCTGGCACCCGAAAACTGCAACAACTGCAAGGAAGCCCCTGTCTGACACCCGGAAACGGCAACAACTGCAAGGAAGCCCCTGCCTGACACCCGGAAACTGCAACAACTGCAAGGAAGCCCCTGCCTGGCACCCGAAAACTGCAAGAGCTGCAAGGAAGCCCCTGCCTGACACCCGAAAACTGCAACAACTGCAAGGAAGCCCCTGCCTGACACCCGAAAACTGCAAGAACTGCAAGGAAGCCCCTGCCTGACACCCGGAAACTGCAAGAGCTGCAAGGAAGCCCCTGCCTGACACCCGAAAACTGCAAGATCTGCAAGGAAGCCCCTGCCTGGCACCCGAAAACTGCAAGAGCTGCAAGGAAGCCGCTGCCTGACACCCGGAAACTGCAAGAGCTGCAAGGAAGCCCCTGCCTGGCACCCGGAAACTGCAAGGACTGCAAGGAAGCCCCTGCCTGACACCCGAAAACTGCAACAACTGCAAGGAAGCCCCTGTCTGGCACCCGGACAATGCAACAACTGCAAGGAAGACCCAGCCTGACACCCTCAAACTGCAACAACTGCAAGGAAGCCCCTGCCTGACACCCGGAAACTGCAAGTAAGCCCCTGTCTGACATCCGGAAACTGCAAGATCTGCAAGGAAGCCCCTGCCTGGCACCCGGAAACTGCAACAGCTGCAAGGAAGCCGCTGCCTGGCACCCGAAAACTGCAACAACTGCAAGGAAGCCCCTGTCTGGCACCCGAAAGCTGCAACAACTGTAAGGAAGCCGCTGCCTGACACCCAGAAACTGCAACACCTTCAAGGTATCCCCTGCCTTGAACCCTGAAACTGCAAGAGCTGCAAGGAAGCCCCTGCCTGACACCCGGAAACTGCAAGAGCTGCAAGGAAGCCCCTGTCTGGCACCCGAAAACTGCAACAACTGCAAGGAAGCCCCTGCCTGACACCCGGAAACTGCAAGAGCTGCAAGGAAGCCCCTGCCTGACACCCGGAAACTGCAACAACTGCAAGGAAGCCCCTGCCTGACACCCGGAAACTGCAACAACTGCAAGGAAGCCCCTGCCTGACACCCGGAAACTGCAAGAACTGCAAGGAAGCCCCTGCCTGACACCCGGAAACTGCAAGAGCTGCAAGGAAGCCCCTGCCTGGCACCCGAAAACTGCAAGAGCTGCAAGGAAGCCCCTGCCTGGCACCCAGAAACTGCAAGGACTGCAAGGAAGCCCGTGCCTGGCACCCGAAAACTGCAACAACTGCAAGGAAGCCCTTCCTGGCACCCGGAAACTGCAAGAGCTGCAAGGAAGCCCCTGCCTGACACCCGGAAACTGCAAGAGCTGCAAGGAAGCCCCTGCCTGACACCCGGAAACTGCAAGAACTGCAAGGAAGCCCCTGCCTGACACCCGGAAACTGCAAGAACTGCAAGGAAGCCCCTGCCTGACACCCGAAAACTGCAAGAACTGCAAGGAAGCCCCTGCCTGACACCCGAAAACTGCAAGGACTGCAAGGAAGCCCCTGCCTGACACCCGGAAACTGCAAGAGCTGCAAGGAAGCCCCTGCCTGACACCCGGAAACTGCAAGAGCTGCAAGGAAGCCCCTGCCTGACACCCGGAAACTGCAACACCTGCAAGGAGGGCCCTGCCTGGCACCCGGAAACTGCAAGAGCTGCAAGGAGGGCCCTGCCTGACACCCGGAAACTGCAACAACTGCAAGGAAGCCCCTGCCTGACACCCGAAAACTGCAACAACTGCAAGGAAGCCCCTGCCTGACACCCGGAAACTGCAAGAGCTGCAAGGAAGCCACTGCCTGACACCCGAAAACTGCAACACTGCAAGGAGGGCCCTGCCTGACACCCGGAAACTGCAAGAGCTGCAAGGAAGCCCTGCCTGACACCGAAACTCAAAACTGCAAGGAAGCCCCTCCGACCCCGAAACTGCAACACTGAAAGGGGCCCCTGCCCGACACCGGAACGCAACAACTGCAAGGGAACCCCTTCCTGACACCCGTAAACTGCATGAACTGCAAGGAAGCTGCTGCCTGACACCCGGAAACTGCAAGAGCTGCAAGGAGGGCCCTGCCTGACACCCGAAAAAATGCAAGGCATCCAAGTAAGCCCCTCCCTGACACCCGGAAACTGCAACAAAATGTAAAAGGAAGCCCCTGCCTGGCACCCCGGACGCAACAACGCAAGGAAGCCCCCTGCCTGACACCCGGAAACTGCAAGAGCTGCAAGGAGGGCCCTGCCTGACACCCGAAAAACTGCAAAACTCAAAGGGGCCCTTCCTGGGACCCGGGGGGGAAATGCCCCAAAAGCGCAAGGGGGCCCCGCCTGCACCCGGAAAATGCCAAGGAAGCCCCGCTGGCACCCGGGAAAACTGCAAAGGTGAAGAGCCCCCCGCTGACACCCGGAAAACTGCCAAAACTGCAAGGAAGCCCCCGCCCCGAAACCCCAAAAAATGCAAAATGAAGGAAGCCCCCCGCCTGGCCCCCGAAACTGCAAAACTGCAAGGGAAACCCCCGCCCCGACACCCGGAAACTGCCAAAAACTGCAAGAAGCCCCCCTGGCACCCCGAAAACTGCAAGAACTGCAAAGGAAGCCCTGCCTGCACCCGAAAACTGCAAGGCTGCAAAAGCCGCCCCTAACCCCGGGGAAAATGCAAAAACTGAAAAGGAAGCCCCTGCCTGAACCCCGGGGGAAATGCAAGAGCTGAAGGAACCCCTTCCGGGGACCCCAAAAAGAAACCCCAAAAACTGCAAAAAACCCCCGCTGACACCCGAAAATGCAAGAACTGCAAGGAAGCCCCTGCCCTTAAACCCGGAAAACTGAAGAGCTGCAAGGGGGCCCTCTTTCCCCAAAAACTGCAAGATGCAAGGAAGCCTGCCTGCACCCCGGGAAACTGAACAACGAAGGAAGCCCTGCCTGAACCCGAAAAAATGCAACAACTGCAAGGAAGCCCCTGCCTGACCCCGAAAAAATGCAAACTGCAAGGGAAACCCTGCCTGACACCCGAAAACTGCAACAACTCAAAGGGGA